>JAXIVJ010012574.1:0-39928 GCA_036785665.1 Chirona hameri
ACACACACACACACACACACACACACACACACACACACACACACACACACACACACACACACACACACACACACACACACACACACACACACACACACACACACACACACACACACACACACACACACACACACACACACACACACACACACACACACACACACACACACACACACACACACACACACACACACACACACACACACACACACACACACACACACACACACACGCACACACACACACAAGCACACACACACACACACACACACACACACACACACACACACACACACACACACACACACACACACACCTACACACACACCCACACCCACACACACACACACATACCCACACACGCACTGTCACACCCACACACACACACACACACACACACACAAACACACACACACACACACACACACACACACACACACGCACACGCACACACACACGCACACGCACACGCACACGCACACGCACACGCACACGCACACGCACACGCACACGCACACGCACACGCACACGCACACGCACACGCACACGCACACGCACACGCACACGCACACGCACACGCACACGCACACGCACACGCACACGCACACGCACACGCACACCCACACCCACACACACACACACACACACACACACACACACACACACACACACACACACACACACACACACACACACACACACACACACACACACACACACACACACACACACCTAAACACGGCACACACGGTACACGGTACACAGCGCACGGCACGCGGCCCATGGCCCATGGTACACGGCACACAATACCCAGCCCACGACACATGGCACACGGCTCACAACACACGGTACACGGCACATCCATACATCAAATATAAATACATACATACAGCAGGTATCAAGTGCCGAGTAACAAGGACTGAGTACCAAGTAGCAAGTACAGAGCCACGACCAGTGTTGCCTACATACGTACATATATGCATAGGAACATACACACATACGTGCACACGTAAATACAGTAGTACAGGCAGGCCGGCAGGCCGGCAGGCAGGCAGGCAGGCAGGCAGGCAGGCAGGCAGGCAGGCAGGCAGACAGGCAGACAGGCAGGCAGGCAGGCAGGCAGGCAGGCAGGCAGACAGGCAGACAGGCAGGCAGGCAGACAGGCAGACAGGCAGACAGGCAGACAGACAGGCAGGCAGGCAGGCAGGCCGGGTCGGCGCGCTAGACGGGCGACCCCCGGCCGCTCTGCACTGTCTTCTGATTAATCGGGGAATTCGACACCCTGCTTCGTGAAATTTAGTGTCTACGTGCTCTTATCTTCTAGTTCATCTGCGTGCTACATCATATAAACTGTGAGTTTTGTTTTCGATCTATTATCTACCTCAGAAGATTTGTGATTTGAAACCTGCGTGAACAACCAAGCCGGAAGACAGAAACCTCGGTCTGTGTCAGAAAGTGTGTGAACGCTTCAAGATTTGTTTCAAATAAGTGTCTTTTTTCTCTATGGTGCGGCAGTGATATTACGTGCTCGAAATATTGCATTTCTTCAAGAGTCCTGCTTCAATGTTCTAGAACTACTTTTTCCAACGCATACCAACGCAACAGAGCGGACGAACACCACCAGCCCTGGCCATCGCCATGGCAACCCCCCTTGACCAGGGGACTGCCGCCGCAGTGCCGCCCGGCTAAAGTCAACAAATGCCAGGCGGCCAAACGGTCACCGGGGCACGTTCCCGGCGGCCGGCGCGGCGGGGAGCCCGGGGCGGGTGGCGGGCCCGCCGAGCGAGAGAGAGAGGGAGCAGCGACCAGCCGACTGCTCTCGGCACTGGGGACCCCAATGGGCCCTGTCGTGTAGTGTGCCAACAACCGCCCGTCACCACGATAGAGACAGAGACGCAAGTCAGAGACGAGCCGCCGACGCCCGCTACTCCGTCAGACCGAGCGGCGGCGGTGGCCGCCGACCCACCCGACGCGACTACCAGCGAGCGGCCGGGGCCGGCGCTCGCCGCAACCGACCGACAACAAGATCGGCACACCTTGCAAGGGGAGGCCGCCACAGCACCTCTGGTCAGCGCTGCCGGCCAGCATCCGGTTGCACAGACGCACAACGCAACTGAAGTGACACGCCAACCTCATGGCTCTGATACGATTGGACGCGGGGCCTTATACATCATGGCGTTGAACATTTTAAGCCTAAAACCTAAGATTTTAGACCTCCGTCATGATTTAGAATTATTAAATTGTGATATTGCTGTGCTCACAGAAACATGGCTTCGCCCCGAAACTTGCTCACGCTTCGTCACGTTCCCGGGGTTTTCTCTGCACCGTGCCGACCGTCCAGACGGTAGTGGTTACGGGGGAATAGCTGTACTGATAAAAAACAATTTGAAAGTAAAACCACTTAAATCAGTTGTAGGTGCCAAAAACGACGGCAAAATAGAAACGTTTTGGTTACAAGTCAGTAACTCGCACGGTCGTCGTTTTAACCTAGGTTGCGTATATAGACCTCCTCGACACGCCGTAGCCGCCATATCAGCCGACCTCGATTTTCTTGAAACTCAAGTGCAACGCGTGTTTCTTTCGTCCACTGACAATATTGTAATAACTGGCGACCTTAACTGCAACCTTCTAGCGTCCGACAACGATATATGTAAATCGAGATTTAATCAGTTCCTAGACAGCCTGGCCCTGCACCAGCACGTGACTAGTCCCACATACGAGTCTGGATCTCTACTTGATGTGTTTGTGTCCAATACGGGAAACTTTTTGAGTGACGTATCTGTCTGTCCATGTCCCTATAGTGATCACTGTATCATCCAAGCTAAATTGTCCATCCCCAAGCCTCGCCGTAAGCCGATTTTCGTCTCATCTAGGCGCCTACATCGCATTAATATATCGGCTTTTCACGCTGCTCTCAGAGCCACTGACTGGAGTGGAGTGTTCTCACGCGTGGAAGTGTCAGACCAGTGGTCTGCATTCATAAATTGTCTCCTACCCATCCTCGACCATCACGCACCTCTAAAACGTATCAAAATTCGTAACCCTTCCGCTCCCCCTGTATCTGACACCACTCGCAACCTGATGGCACAGCGTCGCAGACTTCTTGTCCATAGTGGTAGGACCCCTGAGTTCATTGCGCTTAACAAACAGGTCCGTTCTGCCATTCGTCACGACACAAGGCAGGACATCGCCAGGAGAGTGCGTGAGCTGGGTCCTACCACCATATTTCGGAATGTACGTCAAATCATAGCGGGCAAGAAGTCTGCCGACCGCATCGTGCCAGAGGCCACCCCTGACGAGCTAAACCAGTACTTTGTGGGCGTTGGTCCCCGGGTTGCGAGTGAGGTCCGGGCCAGGGGTGAGCCCCCCTCTCTCCCTGTCCGTCTACCTCGTGTCGGCACATGTGCCTTCAAACTACAGCCTATCTCTCTGTCCGCTCTCCGGTCCTTCCTCAACTCAATGAAAAATTCAGGGGCCTGTGGTGCTGACGGCATCTCTATTCAGGTAATAAAGCTTTGCTTTGCTGCTATCGGCTCCGTTTTACTCCATATCATCAATACTAGCCTATCTTCCGGCGAATACCCAGCGCCCTGGAAACATTCCATTATTCATCCAATACACAAAGCCGGCAGCCAGTCCGAAGCTTCCAATTTTCGCCCTATCTCCATTGTATCTGCCTTCCCAAAGCTCATTGAGCGTATTGTGCAACGTCAGCTTTACTCATACATGTCGGATAACCACCTGTTCTCCTCATCCCAGCACGGGTTCCGCTCCCTGCTCTCTACTGAGACCGCCCTTCTGACTGTTTCTGATCACATCCTTTCGGCTATTGACCACCAGGAACTCACCCTTCTCTGTCTCCTCGATTTATCCAAGTGCTTCGATGTCATCGACCATTCTATGCTCCTCTCTAAACTACGTACATATAACATCGATCCCACCTGGTTTACATCATACCTCTGCGGTCACACTCAGTCTGTCTGTACGGCTGATGGGAGTGGGAACCTTCATTTCTCCAGGCCTCTCCCCAACTCTATCGGAGTTTTTCAAGGCTCGTCTCTTGGGCCTTTACTTTTTCAAATATTCGCTAACGATATGTGCCTGTTCGCGGGGGATGCTCATGTGGTCCAGTACGCTGATGACACTCAAATTTTGTTATCCGGCAAAAAAACACCAACTCAATGATCTGGTCAGTAAATTGGAGGACACCCTGAGTGCACTTGATACCTGGTTTCACTCTCATGGTCTCAAAGTAAATACAAGCAAGACCGAATTAATAGCGTTCGGATCCCGCCAAAATTGTCGTGACCTTTACCCTGTTGCTGTTCAGTTCCGCGAAGACATAGTACAAGAGAGCCCATACGTCAAAAATTTAGGTGTTCTGTTTGATAAGCACTTCACATGGGACTCACACGTGTCTTCCCTGGTAAAAAAATGTAGTGGTATCCTCATTGGGCTATCGCACGTGCGGCACAGCATCCCCCGCGAGCTGTTGCCACTTCTTGTAAATGCCTTGGTCGTTTCACACGTTCGGTACTGTTTAGCAGTATTTGGCAATGGCTCGCAGAGGAACATACAACGCCTTGACAAAATTCTAAATTTTGCCCTTCGTGTCATATCTGGCAAACGTAAATTTGATCACATCTCTGACGTGCGAGCTGAGCTTGGCTGGCCCACTGCCCAGCAGCTATACAGACAGCACTCCCTAAATCTACTACACAAAATTCGAAACACCGGGGAACCACAGGCTCTTGCTTCCCAGCTTCATGTCAATTCTGATCTCCGCTCCCGCTCTACGCGACAGAACTCTGACCTGGCCCTTCCACGCGTGAGGACAGAGGCTGGCAAGCGCCGATTTCTATATCATGTTGTGCAAAATTACAATGAGCTGCCTTTAGCGACACGTCACTCAGCCATGCCCGCATTCAAAAGAGCGATACAGAACATGCCTCAACCAGAGTAGCCTGATGTATATAACGTAATGTGCGTGTGAGAGCATTGCAATGTATGTGATGTAATGTGTATGTGAGAGTATTGAAGTATGTGCTGTATGGGAGTATGTGCTGTAGTGAAACTGTCTTCATTTTATATTAGGATGAGTGTACCATTCGTGTTGTCCATGCTTGTATGTGGCTCCGGAATAGCCCGCTTCGGCGTGGATGGGGTCCAACGTCAAATACAAATACAAATACAGGCAGACAGACAGGCAGGCAGGCAGGCAGGCAGGCAGGCAGGCAGGCAGGCAGGCAGGCAGGCAGGCAGGCAGGCAGGCAGACAGGCAGACAGGCAGACAGGCAGACAGGCAGACAGGCAGACAGGCAGACAGGCAGACAGGCAGACAGGCAGACAGGCAGACAGACAGGCAGACAGGCAGACAGGCAGACAGGCAGACAGGCAGACAGGCAGACAGGCAGACAGGCAGACAGGCAGACAGGCAGGCAGGCAGGCAGGCAGGCAGGCAGGCAGGCAGGCAGGCAGGCAGGCAGGCAGGCAGACAGGCAGGCAGGCAGGCAGGCAGACAGGCAGACAGGCAGACAGGCAGACAGGCAGACAGGCAGACAGGCAGACAGGCAGACAGGCAGACAGGCAGACAGGCAGACAGGCAGACAGGCAGACAGGCAGACAGGCAGACAGGCAGACAGGCAGACAGGCAGGCAGACAGGCAGACAGGCAGACAGGCAGACATGCAGACAGACAGGCAGGCAGGCAGGCAGGCAGGCAGGCAGGCAGGCAGGCAGGCAGACATGCATGCGTGCATACATCCGGACACACATGCATAATGCGTACGTCCAAACGCATATGCATACATACATCCAAAACACACCAGGATGCATACATTTAGACACATTTACGGACAACCATACTTAGGACGCACGAACGTACCGACGCCCATCCAGAATCAACCATAAACGTAAAGTCGGGGCACACAGGACACAACGCACTAATGAAGTATGACGATAGCGGAATAGTGGAAACGGAATTGACAGGGGAATGATGGACCAGGTAGTACGGAGGCAAAATCAACACGTGGCCGCGCCCCTGAGCGTACATTCCTGTTGAGGTGGCCGCTTCACTGCCGGGCCTGAGGGAGTGATGGACATAGGACTAAGAGGAGACCGGTTGTGACGTGGGGACAGTACAGGTCTCAGATACGTGAAATGGGTTCCCGAAGCCGTGGATTATAGCGAGGCTCAGGTGCAGTAAGTCGCGGGAATGCCCTGGTGGAGCCAGATGCTCTTGGGGGATCGAGAACGCCCAGTGGGACGGGCTGGGACATCCTAGCGAGAGACTGGTGGAACCGAGGCTTCAGGCCCCTCGTGATGTCAGGGATAATAAGCCGGCGAGACCGTACCTTATACGCTTGACACACGAGTTCGGACGAAATTTTAGGGCAAGTCCCTCGTGAAGCCTGGGAGCTAAAGCTCCGTAGGATCACGACCTCGGAGAATTTAGGATATGTCCCTTGTGACGCCCTGGGAGCTGAAACTCTTAAGTCGCTAGTCGCGGAGTGCTTCGCAGGATCACGACCTCGGAGAGTTTAGGGTAAGTCCCTCGTGAAGCCTGGGAACGAAAGCTCCGTAGGATCACGACCTCGGAGAATTTAGGATATGTCCCTTGTGACGCCCTGGGAGCAGAAACTCTTAAGTCGCTAGTCGCTGAGTGCTTCGCAGGATCACAACCTTGGAGGGTTTAGGGTAAGTCCCTCGTGACACCTGGGAGCGAAAGCTCCGTAGGATCACGACCTCGGAGAATTTAGGATATGTCCCTTGTGACGCCCTGGGAGCTGAAACTCTTAAGTCGCTAGTCGCGGAGTGCTTCGCAGGATCACAACCTCGGAGGGTTTAGGGCAAGTCCCTCGTGACACCTGGGAGCGAAAGCTCCGTAGGATCACGACCTCGGAGAATTTAGGATATGTCCCTTGTGACGCCCTGGGAGCTGAAACTTTTAAGTCGCTAGTCGCGGAGTGCTTCGCAGGATCACAACCTCGGAGGGTTTAGGGTAAGTCCCTCGTGAAGCCTGGGAGCGAAAGCTCCGTAGGATCACGACCTCGGAGGATTTAGGATATGTCCCTTGTGACGCCCTGGGAGCTGAAACTCTTAAGTCGCTGGTCGCGGAGAGCTTTGCAGGATCACGACCTCGGAGGATAGTAGGCCCCGTGGCAGCCCGGGTGCATCACTGGCAGGGCGACGGGAAACATTATGTCCATCTCATTTGTCGGGTGACTGCAGTTAGACGGGATTTATTCCGCAGTGAGCCAGGTAGCTCCGGCAGTGAGACTTCGGTTTTTAGTAGACTGCTGTGGCAGTATCAGAAGACGCCTTGGGAATGCGCAATAAGACGCGAGCGCTCGTTATTAGGCAACCACAGTAAAGGCTACAACAGCGGGTTTTCTAGTGGACGACACGAGAGAAGTGTCCCAGGGGAACTAGAAATTAATTTACCATGTTCGTTATTCTGTCTTTGGCTTAGTTAAGCACGAAGTGTCTAGGGAGCCCTAACCACGCCACAGGACTGACGAAGCTTCCCGCACAGCGGAGTGCTACGCGTCACTGGAGGGAATAGGAAAAAGGGAGGAGTCAGGGAGGCGCCGCCCTGATGTTTGTTAGCTAGTCGAGTGTAAGTGTAAGGAAAACTTCAGAGAAGAATGAATGAGGGAATGGAAGATGACTATGTAGCTAGGTTAAATCCAGAGACAAATAAAGCATGGTGTCGCCGTGTTGCAAACTTCGCTGGCCGTGTCGCCAATGGACCACGCACAGGGTAAACCCAGTATAGATCAGACAGTGCAATAATATTAGCTCATGGACGGAAAATTGGACCCTGTCACGTTGATTAAGTCTCCAAATCACTCTTATGTTCCCTCCCGACACCCGAGCAGTGGGGTGGCCTATGTGTTCGCCAAAGACTGACCTGCCTTCGAAAATATGTTATGTGCGGGCTGGGTTGTTCTGCCCGGGTAGCTGAGCCTCACGTACCACCAGGAAAGGGGTCGAAATTGCCACCCAGAAACACCAACCGGGTCTCGGCCGGTAACCTACCACCGCTACCCGCCGGAACGGGCGGACAACCGCGGCAAAACCCCGCTACACTATCAGTGTGTGCACACAATACTGATGCACTAAGGCACTGATAAAGTATTGGCACTTTAGTGCATTGGTATCTACATTCCAATAGCATGAAACGTCTGATGTTTTGATGTGTCCGAGGCTACAGTCGTTGACCCTATCAATATGATCATCATGATGCTTGGATGTTTCTTTATCACTGCCAGTTCGATATGCTGAGGAAGTACATCAAACATTTGAGTAACTGCTACTTTTATCATACTTGTTGCAAATTTTATCTCGCTGATGTTTTGTTTTCAAACTTGAACTGGATATGCAAGGAACTCAATATTTGTGCACATGACACCATTGGCTTTGGGAAGCAAATAAGCTTGATGCTTCGAAATTATTTGACTGAATTTCGCTTCATTTAAAAGCCCGTTAAAGGAAATAGTTCACCTTCAACATTAGTTTTAAACTGAGATAGCAGTTTTGTAGCCCGTGTTGGGAAACCCCTATCTGCAAGTTTTCTTGACTGAAAAGACTCCAGCCGAATATATTTGAGTTTTTGACGAAGGAATGCGGTGCTGGCGAAAGAATGTTGTACTGGTTTTAGCCCGGGCAGAGGCTATACCATCAGCCAATCAGCTTGCAGCTGGTGCTAGTAAGCGAATCGCCGGCCGCCGGTTGGCACATCTCCAATGCGAGTCTATCTTTACGCGACTACTTTCGAATCTGATTGGCTGAACCATTTTTTACATTCGCGTGACGTCAGGACTGTGACTCAGAGTATGCATATAGTTTTGATAAACAATAAAAATGTACGGCCTTCTGTCTTGAATCGGCGCGATATAAGGCCATTTTTGACAATATAAAAAGAAATTGTATTAAAAAATATAATCAAATCGTGTTGGGTAAAAAAATCCAAGGTGAACTATTTCCTTTAAGCTATATGTACAGAGGTATGTACGCACTGACCGTTCTCTGCCTCGCATACCTAATGCTAGCTAAGTGTTAATGACTCGCGAACTGGAGTGACTGGACCGACTGACCGAACATCGGTCAGCTTAGCCCACGGAAACCCAGAGGTCACGGTGCCGAATATCGGCCAGCTTAGCCCACGGAAACCCAGAGGTCACGGCGCCGAACATCGGTCAGCTCAGTCCACGGAAACCCAGAGGTCACGGTGCCGAACATCGGTCAGCTTAGCCCACGGAAACCCAGAGGTCATGGTGCCGAACATCGGCCGGCTTAGCCCACGGAAACCCAGAGGTCACGGTGCCGAACATCGGTCAGCTTAGCCAACGGAAACCCAGAGGTCACGGTGCCGAATATCGGCCAGCTTAGCCCACGGAAACCCAGAGGTCACGGCGCCGACCATCGGTCAGCTTAGCCCACGGAAACCCAGAGGTCATGGTGCCGAACATCGGTCAGCTTAGCCCACGGAAACCCAGAGGTCACGGTGCCGAACATCGGTCAGCTTAGCCCACGGAAACCCAGAGGTCACGGTGCCGAACATCGGTCAGCTTAGCCCACGGAAACCCAGAGGTCACGGTGCCGAACATCGGTCAGCTTAGCCAACGGAAACCCAGAGGTCACGGTGCCGAATATCGGCCAGCTTAACCCACGGAAACCCAGAGGTCACGTTTGGCTCCCTGGATCCGCCCCTGTTCCTTGATAAGCTTTCCTTTAATTATTTTCTTCATTGCTATTATTTTACTACCCATACCTTCAATGCTGTGAATATGTGGAGTGAAACGCATCGAGTGGTAGTCGATATGATCCGTTAAACTAGCTGCTCATTAGTCAGGAATATGCCCCATGTTGATGTGCAATGCGCAGTCCTTGCATGAGCGTGCCGCTGTGCGGATGTATGTTTGAAGTTGTCAAGGTTGTATTTTTTCCGAATTAATACCAACACAAAATTGAATTGCCCGCTGCGTAACGTCGACATTTATATTCGACATTTATGTCTTGATTCGTCGATATCTATATGCATCGTTCACCACCGTTGACCGGGCATTGCAAATGTCTTCCCATCAGCAATAACGCTGTTTCGCGACGCTTTGAAATTTTTCTGGCATAAAACCCATCCTCCCGATATGGAAGGATTGGTAGTAAGTTCAATTGCTCTTTTTATGTGAAAGAGTGGCCGGAAAATTAAGCAAGTGAAATCCAGGAAGTTCATGGGATTTGCGCCCCTCTAGACCAGGGCGCCCCTCCTGGGTATGGCGCCCCCTGGCAGTGGACCCCCCACTTTTTAGAAGGTAGCGACGCCGTTAGCGAGCGACGTTTAGGTGATGGCCCTGGCGGCCACCGCCACCAGCATTGTGTCGTCTACAAGACACACAGGCTATCGCCAATAACCTGAGCAGTTGAGGCGCCCAAAAACTCCAAAGCGTAGTATGCGACATGTAGTTTGTCTTTGCGCACTAATAGATTGCGTGCTGCAGATAGTGGTGAGGTTTGCTGTCTGAAAAAGATTGACATCCTGTGATTTATAAAACTTGAATTTTATTTGTCGTGAGCGCATTGCTGGAGACGAGATGTTTGAGCTTGTATTTGTGCTCGCACGCATCATGTGCCTTTATTGTTATGTAGCAATACGACTCGATGTTTCCACGTGTATTTGTGCTTCGTAAAAGCTGCTGATGTATTTGTCACTCACGGTTCCAACGTCTGAATATCGGCGACTTATCACCGATATCGGTCATTCGTTTCGTTCGGCCGATATTCGTTTGCGTCATTTGTGTGGGTATGCGCATATGCGTATGTTTTATTAGGATAGAAGTGACTGGGTGGCAAATTAAATAGGTGACAAATAGTTGGAATGGGCAATGATGCGGCATGTAAATGCGTGATATGTAGTAGGCATGTTACTGTTAGCATAGTATAAGATGTCATGTTCGGGTTATGTTCCTATGCTGGCTATGTATTGTTCCTTTTCTTTACTGGCGTGCGTATCTTTGGCAAAAACAAAATATGATGTCGATGACCTCTCGCCGACGCATGATGGAAATATACGGCAACGGCGTAATTATCTGGATTCTTTGCACCATTCCCAGACGGTAGAAACTTCTGCAGGAAAAGCAGGACCTCTTTAACCGGGAAGGGAAACGCTAACTGGTTACATCAGCGAAGGCCAAGCTAAAGTATGTGCTTGGAGAGAAATGAGAATATTGCATAAGGTGTAATCTAATTATGGAGACTGTTCGGAGGCTGCGGGTGGAATAGGACTTTCGTCGCAGTAATAAGGGCCCATTCAGATGTCAAACTGAAACACAATTGTAGGTACAGTGGCTGGACAGTGGTATTCCTGCTTTGATATGTATTGCAACGAAAGTATCAAAATCATTTCGTAAAAGGTAAAAGGGACTAAATATGAATAGACTACAGACTCGAAAGCAAGGACGGCAGTGGCGCACGCAGGGGGGGGGGTCAACGGAGTCAGCTGACCCCCCCGAAATTTCTGAGGGGGCCCGCATCAAAAGGGCCCGTATTCTGGCAGGGGCCCGGTCTTGGTAAGGCCTGATCGAGGCAAAGGCCCGGTGCTGGCAAAGGCGTGATATGGGGCCCAGTCAGGACGAGGGCCCGGTCCTTGCATATTCTTAATGCAGGCCCTTTTCTAGTAGGGGCCCGGTTTTGGTCGGGCCCGATCTAGGCAGGGACCCTGTGCTGGCAAAAGCGTGACATGGGGCCCGGTCAGGACGAGGGCCCGGTCACAAAAGGGCCCGGTCCTTGCATATTCTTGATACCGGCCCCTTTCTGGTAAGGGCCCGGTCTTGGGCAGGTCCGATCGAGGCAGGGGCCCGGTGCTGGCAGAGGCGTCATATGGGGCCCGGTCAGGACGAGGGCCCGGTACTTGCAAATTATTGATACGGACCCGTTCCTGGTAGGGGCCCGGTCTTGGTCAGGCCCGATCGAGGCAGGGGCCCGGTGCTAGCAAAGGCGTGATATGGGGCCCGGTCAGGACGAGAGCCCGGTCACAACAGGGTCCGGTCCTTTCAAATTCTTGATATGGGCCCGTTCCTGGTAGGGGCCTGGTTTGGTCAGGCCCGATCGAGGCATGGGCCCGGTGCTAGCAAAGGCGTGATATGGGGCCCGGGCCCGGTCAGGACGAGGGCCCACAACAGGGCCCGGTCCTTGCACATTCTTGATACGGTCACGTTCTGGTGACACGGGCCCGTTCCTTGTAGGGGCCTAGTCTTGATCAGGCCCGATCGAGGCAGGGGCCCGGTGCAGGCAGAGGCGTGATATGGGGCCCGGTCAGAACGAGGGCCCGATCACAACAGGGCTCGCTCCTTACATTTTTTTTTATATTGGCCAGTTACTGGTAGGGGCCAGATCAAGGCCCCGGTGCTGGCAGAAACGTGATATGGGGCCCGGTCAGATCTAGTCTCTGGCCAAAACTAGTGGCTAGAGCAAACATGAACTAAATTTATACCTTTACAACCTTTACAACTGATAAATATGCGTTGTTTGCCTTGGGTTACATTGAAAGGTCACGATTTTATAACTTGACCTTAGGTCACCGATATAGTATAGAAAATCCAAAATATTGTAGTCCCTAATTACCTCATGACGTGCCATGAATTTCATGTCGCTCGATTAACCATTGTGCCGGCGGTGCTACCTAGAAGTTGTTTGGTGGTCATGTCATTTGACCTGACCTGACCTGGCCGGGACGCATTTTTTTTTTGCCCAAAGGTGGCTTAGCTATTCATTTCAAGTTGCTGAAAGTTTCAAGTCGATATCTATGCATTTTCTGATTATGGCGGGAAAAACTAAGGAGGGGGGCAAAAAACGCCCCCCCCCCCCCCCCTCCCCCAGCGCCTCCAGGGTTAATTACTTTTCCGTTCGCGAACGTAGCCTAGCGTAGTTTATACGAGACTTTGCCGTCCAAAGGCTGGAACTTTTAAACCTGTAGGGGATATGAATCTGGGAGGTTAGAAAGGAAAAAAAGCGCCATAATTTGGCCCAATTTCTCAAATTGCCTCAATTTCCGAAAAGATAATTCATTCATGCCTATAGAATATAAAGTCCCGTGTAAACGCGGTTTCTATCTACACTACAATTTGCGCATAAGCATCTCAAACATTTGTGGGCGTAGCCAAATAATATTGTAACGCTCAACTTCACTGATGAAATAAAATGCTTCGCTATTTGGCACATGTTACGTTTCATCGTCAATACTAAGGACATCCTTAGTATTGACCTAGGGACCGATGATTTTGAGTATCCAAGCCCACCAAAGACAATGGGTAACAGATCTCCCGAAAAAAACGAGTTATTACGACGTTGTTTTTTTTGACGCGATCTGTTCCCGTGCTTCTCTCATTTTGACCAAACTCCAGAAAGCCTGTGCGCAACTTCCAGACAGGTATGTAGCAACTGGTTGACACCAGGCCCTGGATCCGTTGGAATTAAGCCTTCCCAAGTCATGCGCGAGACAGTCTCCACATTTGTTGCGATGCTGTATGTTGTAAAAATCAGCCATGCATCGCGCCAACTGATCACACATACCTGCTACGAAAATGTCGTATCGGTTAACCAGTCACCACTACTGCGTGTTGTCATTGACCTCATTTCGTCAACTCTTGACAGTTGTACCGCACATCAGTAGCATGCGCACCTAAAATTCGCACATCAGTAGCACACGCAGTCACATTACACGACATTGATTTATAAAATCTCAGATTCCATGCTGTAGATCCCATGCCACTCAAAATCAAGTGACCCAAATCCACGAAGTTTACTATAAAAATGAGTATGACATGACCCATGACTCATGAGCAGACTTGGCAACGATTCAATGTGAATCGACTACTTTTGATTGAATCATTCTTATTTCGCTTATTTCAAATGAATCGCTCATGAATCGATTCACCTCATGCGCAAACCTGTTGTGAGTCACTGATTGAATCATTCATACAGATCAAATAGGCTGATTGAATCATTCATTGCGCAAAGAATCGTTATTTTTTGGTCGAACAGCATAACTATCCAAAGAAATATGCCAGCGGCCCAGCATTCATATGTGCCCTGTGGACACACCAGGCACTTAATGGCCAATTATATGAACTCCGTGTCCTGAGCTGTGGCCTGTAATTCATCTCTGTGTGAAGAAAGCAAGACTTTGTGTCCAACTCCAGTGGGCACAAAGCCACTTCAATCCAGGGTAATAGAACAACGGGTAGAACAGTAAGGAATTTAACTCCCAAATTAATGAGACAAGATATAATTTGTCTGGTAATTGTTTTGGCTATTATAAATTGACAGTATTGTTTGTTATCAATAACTTGTATTTCCATAGATTATATCTTCATTTAGTTAATTTAATTCCACCAAATACACGACGTAGTAGTCGAAGTAGTGTATATTTCAGTACCTGTAGTGCAACTGTAGTGGATTTGGAAGCGGTCACGAAAACTCAACTATAACGCGCGAAATACATTAGTTGTGCTTTTGTTTTGAGATATAAAAATACATGATGAGCCATCCATGATCCTGCGGTAGGCACGTTGGTAGGTGGTCACCTACCTAAATCCTAAATAAAGTAGTTTGTGGGGATGTTGTGACTCTTTCTTGTGAAACACATAATAACGAGATCATAGCTTTGATATTGTTAAATACTGCCGAATGTTTTGATTGAATGGCTTTCTTAGGCCAGGCCCTTTGCTAGCAATGCTTCTGGTGCAGGCTCAGGCTCTGACCGTGCCATCCTATCGAAGTTCCAGGTCATTGATAGACTGAAGTGGCTAAGTTTTACATTGCAATTTCCTTATGTCTGGGGGTGGGCCACTTCGGTTTTAATTGCACCTGGCTGTTGCTTAATGTATCCTTTTTGGTGAAATTGTAATCAATTTGAAATAATGATAGTGGATGGTTAACCCGTTCACCCGTTGACACATATATTTGTTTTCGGTAGACAGCTTGACCCGTTAACCTGTTGTTACTGGTCCGTCGACCCACAAATATTTACCCTGTTAACCCATCATAGCTCAATTCAGAAGTGTTTTGTCCCAACTCCTTAGAAATAAGGCGCCTTGAGTTCCCGTTTTGATGTTTGTAACATATTGAAGACAGTCTTACAGCTTTGCTCCAGGATTCCGTGTGCTACTTAGAGCTCATCTCCCATCAGTGAATGTTATTGTTTATTAATTCATACATCATTTATTAATATTATGCTTTGGAGATGAAATAGATCAATAATATGTTAGTACATCTTGAACATAAAGTTACATTCATGATCAAATATTAAAATTAAAATTAAAAGTACCAACATATCGTATTACAATATTGTGGAAACACTGCAAACAAATGGTTTGACCTAATAATGGCTAATGAGATATTGGCTTTGACCCAGTGATCACGCACATTTATAAGGTCACTGAAGGATATGGAAGGTCAATAATTGTCATGAAATGTGCCAAAATCAGAGGGTTCGGCCGCCAAAAGCGATACAACTACTTTGCTGTGGCGGCGCACACGGCACACTATATATAATTGGAGCTACATGGCCTATTTACCTAGCTTGGCTTCTGTGACATCACAGGTCACCAATTAGAGGTCAATCAGGGAGGTGTGAGATGAGAAAAGGCCGGTATAACGCATGATGTATGAATCATGACTATCTATGCATTGGGTCCAACGCAAAAATACTTGGTGCCTCTGGGATTCGAACCCACGGTCGGCAATGGGCGTTACGACATTGGTTAACCCCCAAGCTTATTTGACCACTTTTCGCTTGGAAAATCGAAAAATGGTAAATAAAAACGTTGTAGCCAAGGCTTGTAGCTATCTTTTCCAGAAGTCCGATATAAAATATGTTCCATAGGTTACGAGCCAGCCTCGTCTGAAAATCATCGATTTAACATGGGAACCCTATGGTGTAGTAGATTTTAAACGCCCAAACGCCCGAGTGCTGCCAACTGTTACTGGTGGGGGCTGCTTCAATCAGCCCTAACTTAACTAGGTACCTTGGTACTGGTAGGGTTAAGGGTTTCTGGCGCAGTACTACCCAAGTACTTAGATAAGGTACCTAACTCATACTTTGGTTCATAAACCACACAGTACACGCCAAGGGCGGATCCAGCCGGCCGTTTTTTTTTGGGGGGGGAGGCGGCAAACCGTTTTTTTTTTAGCGGACCTTACCTACCCCCAATTTCGAATTTCTCCCCGGATTTGGGCCACTTTATTTTGCAACCACACGATTTCGATTTTTTCCCCATTTTTTTTTAGGTTTTCGACCTTTTGGGATATCGAAAAAGGAAAGATGTCAGCTTGCAGTTTGTATTGTTCCGACATTGCCTTACACTGATAAAAACTATGTTAATTGTCAGCTGTACCCAGGGGCGTCGCCGATAATTTTTGAGTGGGGGGTCGGCTGAAATGACGATAAAAAATGTACCCCAATTTGTTATGCGTGTATTTAAACCTTTGCAACATTTGTTTAATGTGTATTTGCATGTTATAGTAGGTACTTGTTATTTAGCGCCGCGAAGCGGCGCGATTTTTTTTCTTCTCGGGTTTGCCTGATAAAACCCAGAAACATAGGCATTTTTAGCTTCTTAGCCTTGTAGAGGATAAGAAGCTAAAAATGTTATTCATTCAATTCAGTGTTACGACGAAACGAAGACGATGACGATGGCTTCGTTATGACGATGGCCACTGAGGTGACGCCGCGAAGCGGCGTGAACATTTTAATTTTAGGTCGTGGAAAATGCATTTTTAATATTGGAACCAGACCGTGAGTGGAGCCAAGCCTCAGGTAACCCCTTTTCCTGGTTGCACATCTCGGTATGATGCAAAATGTTGAAATGAAGGTAGTTTTTCATATACATTAGCCTCGGATAGTAAATCACGATGTCCGGTGGCAGTCTGCGCTCAATAGTGCATATAATAATAATAACTGTAGTCTGTATACATACCTATGTACCGAACTGTAACAAACAACTGGTAACGGTGCAAATGGTTTCAAAGTAGCAAGAGGCAGACCGACATTTCCGCGCATAAATGGTCCCTGTGGATCTGGAGGAGCCTGGGGGAGATGGCTTGGGGAGATAGTCCTGGCCTGGTCCCCACTATTAGCTCTTCGGGCCAACAAGTTGGGCACCGCTGGAACAGCTTCCGGTTGCCGAAGTCCGCGTCTTTGCGTTCGCGTCGCCTTTTTCGGAACTCGGCAGACAAGCTAAACATGTAGCCCGCTTTAAAGATAATATTTTATGAAGAGAGTTGGCCCTGGGGCCAGCAATTACCGCCAAGGAGGCTCTGCAAGACACTTAATGGAATTAGTTTTCCAAATTTGTATATGCAATTGCGAAACTTGTGTCATACCGCGAAGCGGCGCGAAATTTTTCAGTTTTTGACTGTGGCTAGCTTGATTTTGACTGCTGCAATTTTGGGATGCCCAGTACCGTTCTAAAAACGCAAATATAGCATGCATTAGATTTCACGTCTTGGGGTGGGGGGCAAAGCATAGTTTGCCCCCCCCCCCTTAAACAGGCTTGGGGGGGCATGGCCCCGTTCGCCCCCTCCCCTGGATCCGCCCTTGGTACACGCACACCTTTTTCACACGAAAAAATCCTCAAAACGCACCCACTTTTTCCTAAATCCTAGGGGCTATACCATAGTGCTGACGCGGATGCTATGAACAAATATTTCGTGGAAGTGGGTCCAAAGACGGCTCGTCAGGTAGACGCGGCCGGACCGGAGCTGCCGGTCCGTCTGCCGCGAGTCACCACCGGAGGCTTCCGAGTCTCTCCCATCTGCCCGGGCGACCTGCGCCGCGTGGTGGGGAGAATGCGCAGTAGCACGGCGTGTGGTGCTGACGGCCTGTGCGTTCGATTCGTGAAGCGTTGTATGTCATCGTTGTGCCACATTCTCACTCACATCGTTAACACTAGCCTCGTCTCCGGTCACGTCCCTAGATCTTGGAAATTGACAATCGTTCATCCTATTCAGAAATCCTCAAAATCAACAGAAACCTCTAACTACCGACCCATTTCGATTTTACCGACTATCGCTAAGATCACTGAACGAGTCGTGTACGAGCAGCTTTTTTATTACTTTTCATCGCATCATCTGTTTTCTCCTAGTCAGCATGGTTTTAGACTGAACCATTCCACCGACACTGCACTGCTTACCGTAACTGACAGTGTTTACTGCAATGGACCACAGTTACGTCACTCTTCTCTGTCTTTTGGATTTGTCGAAATGTTTTGATGTTATCCCGCACGATCGTCTTTTTAGCAAGCTGCGTCTTTACGGTGTAGACGAGCGATGGTTTAATAGCTATCTGGCCGATCACTACCAACAAGTGCGTATTCGAACGCCATCTGGCGAGCGTGTTACCTCTCGGCCGCTGCTGAACCCCATCGGCACCTACCAGGGCTCAGCGTTGGGACCCCTGTTGTACTCGATTTATGCCAATGACCTTCCTCTGTATGCGAACGATGCGGACATCGTGCAATATGCGGATGACACCCAGGTTCTGATCTCTGGGAGGCCTGGCGATGTTGGTTCCCTTGTAACTTCAATGGAGCAAACTCTTCTACAG
Source organism: Chirona hameri (assembly GCA_036785665.1). Taxonomy (NCBI): domain Eukaryota; kingdom Metazoa; phylum Arthropoda; class Thecostraca; order Balanomorpha; family Balanidae; genus Chirona; species Chirona hameri. The sequence continues at coordinate 18,604 of JAXIVJ010012574.1, forward strand.
CTTTCCTGATGGTTTGGCAAAAATGGCCTAAAAATTAACGCAGAGAAAACACAGCTTATAGTTCTCGGCTCTCGTCAAAACGTTCAGGGGCTCCCGGCCGTCAGCATCAATTTCATGGGAACCACTGTCGTCGGTTCTCCCTCTGTGCGGAATCTGGGTGTCGTGTTTGATCAGAGAATGACGTTCTCGAATCTCGGCTCACATCGATGACCTAGTACGACGATGTACCGGTACACTGTGTGGCCTCAGCCACAGTCGTCATTGCCTGCCACAGCCCACTGTGATCTGACTTGTGGAAGGGCTGGTGATTTCCCTGATACGCTACTGTGTGCCCGTCTACGGAGCTACCAACAAAACTCAGCTATGTCGCCTTCAGCGAATACTCAACTTTGGAGCTCGAGTCATCTCCGGTCGCAGAAAGTACGACCACATCAGTGACGTGCTACGGGAGCTTAAATGGCTCACAGCCGAGAATATGTTTTTGTATCACGGCCTCACACTTCTGAACAAGATCCGGTGTATATCTGAGCCAGAGACACTTGCCCATGGTCTTATCACCAGACACGACATTCACCATCGCTCCACTAGGCAGTCGGATCAGCTTGTGACCCCTCAGATAAGATCTGAGTCGGGAAAGCGCAGGTTTTTATACTCTATCGTGACCAAATTAAACGGCCTGCCAGCAGCCATGCGTGATATGCAGCCCTCACTTGTCAAAGGCGAGGTGCGAAGATGGCTCTTAAGAAGTCAGTTTGGTGACGATGACTGATATGTCTATACATAAATACTGTGACACAATGTGACGTCGTGCGCCTGCTGTGAATGCCTGACTCCAGATTGTTCGCTGCTTATGCTTTTATGACTCGAGGTGCAGAATAGCCGTGTTTCACGGAGCTACCTCATGATGTGTATAAATAAATATCCAAAACTAAATCATAAACAAACATTTGCAAGCTTTGGCCCAAATATCACTGTCTCATCTGCGGCGCAATTTATTTCACATCATGCTTTATACAAAATAATAATGAAAAATTTAAATAAATGTTATATTCGCTTAAAAAGCGAAACGTCAAGCATTAATGTTTTGGAACTTGAAATTTGCTATTATAATAAATATTATAAATATAATTGTATAATCTCACCACTGTCCTATTTGAGCATATTATAGAGTTAAAGGGACATTGCCACCTTTCTGAAAGTTGTCAAATATACGCCGGTTGTACCCGAAAATAGTAAGTAAGTGCTGCTGAAAACGATGGTGATGTTTTTTCTCGAAAACGACACTTAACTTGATAAAAATCAAGTTGTTTAAATTTGGGATGATGACGTCATATTGAGCTCTAGAGAGCTATATAGAAATCCTTTACGCTGCCAAAATATGGCACATTTTTTCTAGACAATTCTGGCGCTTTGAATACAAAACCAACCATTGAAACGTATGCTTCTTCGTACACCACCGTCAAACTAGGAGCAGATTTATTCCAAATGTAGTTTGATATTTGAGGCATCTCGATTTCGCTGAAAATTGATACACTGACCATATCCGATACGCTGATCACGAATCCAATGTTTTTATCTGGGATTGTTTCGTACCTTACGAAATACGGACGGTCATACATACATACGAACAGGGACGTCGGAACTATGTTCAAGTTGGGGGGGGGGGGGGGTGGGGGGTGGGCCGGAGGCATTCTGAAGTCGATTCTTTCCATGCAACGCCCATAGGCGTAATGGTAAAATCAAAAATGTTGGGGGGGGGGCTGCCCCTCCCCCCCCCTGTTCCTACGCATATGCATACGTAGGTCCGCCGGGTATCTCGATTTCGCTGAAAATTGTTCCACAAACCATATCCGGTGCGCTGATCACGAATCCAATGTTTTTGGTCTTGGATTTTCGTATCTTACGAAATACGGACGGTCATACATACGAAGGTTCGCCGTGTATCTCGATTTCGCTGAAAATTTGTGTACAGAGTACAGACCATACAGCATACTTAGGACACTGATCACGAAATCTTCCGTTTGATATTCCGATTTGTATTCTTGATGATTTTATTTCGCAGACAGTGTAATGCTTTCTACATTTATTTTCGTATCGCAGTGCAGGGAACAGTTAACAGTATCATACACGACATTGTGCCCACCCTTTACTAGCCAGATGCAACAACCTGATCAACTATTATCAAACCGAAATGTGCTTCCTTCACGAATAATGCGACAAAATGCATCCTTTGGTTACCAAAACCACACGACAGTGTCCCTATTCAGCCTTTACCGAGCAAGATAAAAAAGGTACCGTACAACACAGCCATCCAGATTATTTAAATGAGAACGATCTGCTTCAGGTAAAAACGCAGGTGAAGGGAAGGTAAATAGGCCGGCCGGAAGCGGGCGGCCACCTTGCTGCGCTCGGTCAGCTGGCCAGCCCTGCCTGCCTCCTTCGAGGGACGCTTGGCCGCTGAGCTCGGCTCCGACTCGGACTGGGGCAGACGCTTCTTCACCGCCTGTGGGTAGAGAGGGGCGGTCAACTCAAGGGGGGGGGGAGCTCAGGTCATGGCACGACCATACCAACATACAGTACAACAACCAACGTACAACAACCAGGGTCAGACACAGCAGCAGGTCACATGGGATCAGACACAGCGGCAGGTCACACGGGTCAGACACAGCAACAGGTCAAACGGGTCAGACACAGCAGCAGGTCACACAGGTCAGACACAGCAGCAGGTCACATGGGTCAGACACAACAGCAGGTCACACGGGGTCAGACACAGCAGCAGGTCACACAGGGTCAGACACAGTGGCAGGTCACACGGGGTCAGACACAGTGGCAGGTCACACAGGGTCAGACACAGTGACAGGTCACACGGGGTCAGACACAGTGGCAGGTCACACAGGGTCAGACACAGTGGCAGGTCACACGGGGTCAGACACAGTGGCAGGTCACACAGGGTCAGACACAGTGGCAGGTCACAGGGGGTAAGACACAGGGTAAAACACTTTCTGTCAGTGCACCATCTTATGTACAGTATGACGTCACATCATCATATGCTAACATCAGAAAAACAGAGGCATTGTGCACCAGGGCAGCATTTCCATATTTCTTCTGACGAAGCCATTATTATTATAAATAGGTTAGATTAGGTTAGGTTGCATTAATACATCGGACAACTTATTTACGCTTTAGGGTTAGGTTTTGTCTACAAGATGGTCTGGGGGTCTGGGGTACAACAGCTCCCAGTAGGGCTGCAGCGCAGTGAGCGGATTGTTCTAAACGTTGGTCCCTGTAACCGTAATTGCTGTAAAGGCTAGGTCAGGTTTGATTATGTTATTATAATTGCTTCCTGACACACCCTGGTTAGGTTTAATGCCTTTGTCAGAAGAAATATGGAATTTTTGCTGTGGTGCACATTGCAGCTGCTTTTCTGATGTTACCATATGCTGCCATACTGTGAATGTAATTACATAGCACACTGACAGGTACCTACCGGAGTCGAATATTACCTACCTGTATCACTTTTGGTCAAATAATCTTACATTTCCATAATTTATAATTTTGCTCACTGAACAATGAACATCACTAGCAAACATATTGATAGAACACCACTGGCGGATACAGTTGCAGTGGAATACCAGTGGGAATAGCCCCTGCAAATGTGAACAAAATGCAGAAAATTGGCATGTTTCAGCATTTCATATACAATATAAGCAACTTTTATTTGGTGAAATGTGTTTTGAAATCCTCCTCAGGGTAACGTAAAAGTACAATTTCCTCTTTCAATTTTGTAATGTGTCAAAACCTTCTTTTCAATCTTAAAATAATGGCACGCGGCACATTTTCCCACTTATTTTTTTAAAATAAAAGTATCCGTCATAGGCGTCTGATTACCCAAATATTTTTCCTCCTAATGCTAAACAAATTGCCTTTTGTCTGGCTTATGCTCTTGTGATATTTGAAACGATAATCACAGCATAATTAGTGAATACGTTGATAGGAAAATAGGAACCTGTTGGGCCGTTAGCTGTTGGTAAATGAAATAGCATGACGACTCACCTGTACACCGTAGTATAAATCTTTGATTCGCCACACACAACACAGGGTATTCGAGGCATACCTGATTGCTCTTAAATTGAAATTATTGACTTAAAAAGATTCAAACTGGTCAAATGTTGATGGCACGGCGTAACACATCAATCAACAATCAAACATCACGATTCGCGATCATAGAAAATCAAGGTTTCATTCCAAACAAGTACACCCGGCCATAACGAGAGCTGACGTCATCGGTACAAAACTCCATATAAGGGTGGGCCTTACTAAGGCCCTGTGGTAGTCCCGGCCAAACAAGTAAAGAAACTTATAGCTATATTCGAGGTAACGGCAAACATGCAATATGTACAGACACGACCACGTGCGTGGGGCTCTGACCGGAGACTACCCGGCCCGCCGGCCTGCACGCCGTGGTCACCGTGCGGCCGGCCCGACACCGCCGCGGGCTACAACCGGGCGGCTGCCACGCAGGGGCGGCCCCAGATACCGGCGCGGCGGCGGGCATGATCCCGCCGACTGACTGCCCGGCAGGGGCGGTTACAGGGTTAGTTGTGGGTGGGGCACGACTCCAACATCTCCCCTTCCCACGGCGGAACGGTTACACGAATCGGTTGTGACGTCACTGCATTTCTTCGATGAGCCGTCGGGGGCGACGACTCGTGCGCTGCGATCTGCGAGGCAGAGAGGGCGCCTGCCTGGTCGCCGCGCCGTGCTCTGCGGATGCTGGCGGTGCCTGGAGAGGTCCGGGTGCCGATCGGTCAGACGTTGGTGATGTTTCAGTCGGCGTCGGCTCCGCCTCGGCCGGCGTAGAGTTGCCCCGATCGTGCGGACGGTGCCCTGGCGATACCGCCTGTGGCATCGTGTCGGACGGTGTGAAAACGGGTGGCGCGTGGCCGTACCGGCGTCGGAGGTGACGGCGATTTCTCGCTAGCACTCGGCCGCTCGACAGACGAACTAGATATCGGCGGTATGGCTGTTTCTCTACAACCACCCCGTACCGGTCCCATCGGCGGGTCCTGGGGTCCCACACCGCCACCTGGTTGCCAATACTCAGGTCTTGTAGGTCCCGCGCGTGCTGGTTGTAGGCCTGCTCAATCTTTTCCCGACGGGAGGCAGCGGCTGTTTCTACGGCGTCCGAGGCGCGCTGCCACGACGCGGCGAACTGCCGGCGGTGGGCGGGGAGAGCATCCTGTACGGGCTTGCCGTACACCAGCTGTGCCGGTGACGGTCCGTCAGGTCCCGGGGTGTTCCGCAGCTGCAGTATTCCTCGCGTCCAGCGCTCAGGATCCAGCCGCTGGTCGCGTTGACTCCAGCATCGGCGCAACAATTTCTTTGCCGCTTTCACCGCCGATTCCGCCTTGCCATTCGACTGAGGGTACATGGGAGAAGATCTCTCGTGACGGATCTGCCAGTTCCTCAGGAAGGTCTGGAAGGCGGCGGAGGTAAACTGCGTTCCTCCGTCAGACCATATGATGTCGGGCACCCCGACTCGGCAGAAGATGTCGCGGACGGCGGAGATCAGCTTGCTGACCGAAGCGCTCGTACCGAGGTCAGCAACAAACAGCCACCCCGAGTACCCGTCCACGGCGACTAGGTACTTGCGACCAGCGTGATCGGCGAAGTCCATGTGCAGCTGTTGGAAGGGTCTCTCAGCAGACTTCCTTCGTATCATGGTCTCTTGTTGTTGAGCGGGTAGCTCTCTCTGGCAGAGCGGGCATGAGCGAGTGATGTCTTCGATGTCTCGGTCGATCCCGGGCCAGAAGACTATCTGCCTTGCACGTCCCTTGGTTTTCTCCTTTCCGAGGTGGCTGGCGTGCAGTGCTTCCAAGACGGTGCGTCGACGTTGCTGTGGGATGACAAGCCTTGATCCGCACACAACGAGTCCGTCGTCCACAGACAGACGGTCGTGGACTGGCCAGTACTTGCGAACAGGTTCTGGTGCTAGAGATTTGGTCACCGGAAACCCCTGTTGCACTGTGGTGAGTAGCAGCTGCATCTCGGGATCTTCAGCGGCGGCCCGCCGCACTTCCTCCAGGCGGACGTCAGTCTTCGTCGCCTGGAGCTCCATCCTGATGATGGAAGAGACCGTCGGCATCGAGGCGTCTTCGCCGATATCGTCGCCTCGCTGGGGGTCTTCGGCTGGTGCTCGAGACAAGGCGTCTGGCACCCGGTGCATCGACCCCGGTCTCCAGACCGCAGTGAAGCTGCCGACTTCTCCTATCCGCAGTCGCAGTCTCTGTAGCCTGGGGTTCTCGATCTCATCCAGAGACCTGCTGTTCATGATGGGGATGAGAGGCCGATGGTCGGTCACGATCTGGTAATGAAGTCCCGACAGGAAGAGGCGACACTTTTTGACGGCCCATGCCACTGCGAGTAGCTCGAGCTCGATGACGGCATATCTTGACTCGCAGTCGGTGAGGAACCTTGATCCGGCCTGGACTACCCGTCGCGATCCGTCGGGCTGCTGCTGGTACAGGACAAACCCCAATCCCTTCAGGCGGCTCGCATCGGTCTCGATGGACGTGGGGCGACTCGGGTCGTAGAACGCCAGCGTTGGAACTGACGACAGGGCAGCTCGAACAACATCGAAGGCGCGCTGGTGCTCTTCGTTCCAGACGAATTCGTTCCGAGAACCGAGGAGTGGACGAAGAGGTCCCATCAGTTCAGCGACGTCGTCTACGAAGGGCGTGACTTGGTTCACCAGGCCGAAGAAGCTCCTCATTTCGGTGATGTTCTTCGGTGTCGGGAACGCCGACAGGGCCTTCGTCAGCTGGGGGTCTGGTCGGTAGCCGTCCTTGGAGACCACAAATCCCGCGAACTTCACAGTCTCCTGTGCCAGCTGCAGCTTCTGCGCATTGAGAGAGATCCCTCTCTCCTGACAGCGCGCCAGGAACCGGCGAACATGCTGCAGGTGCTCCTTTGTGCGGCTGAAGATGATGACATCATCGACGATCTTGCGGAACCCCTCCATTCCCTCGAAGGCCTCGTCCATTCTCCGGTTGTAATGCTCGCTGATGCTGGTGACGCCGTATGGGGCTCGGAGGTAGGCGTACCGACCGAAGGGTGTGACGAATGTCGTCAGGAGCTGACTCTCCTCGCTGAGGGGACACTGATGGTACCCCTTCAAGGCGTCGAAGACGGTGAACCACCGTGCTTCAGAGGCGACGACAGAGGCCACTTCTTCCATGGGCGTTGGAGACTGGTACACTTCGCGCTTGACGTACTTGTTTAGGTGCGATAAATCCACGCACAGTCGGATGCTGCGTCCGTCTTTCTTCGGTGCGACGACGATTGGCGCACACCATTCTGTCGGCTCGGTGACTCTCCGGATGATACCTTCTGCTTCCAGTCGGTCGAGTTCTTCCTGGAGCCGGCTTCGTAGCGACAATGGTACTCGTCGCGGAGTGGTCACACAGAAAGGCTGTGCGTCCTTACGAAGATGGATCCGGAACTCCTCCCCAGGCATTGTGCGGATGTGACCGTCAAACACTTCTGGGAACTCTTTAGCCATCTGGTCGTGCAGTGTGCCACCGGGTGTCCCACCCGAGATGGCGTCCGACTGCCGACGTCCCTGGCCGTTGGCGTTCCCGTCGGGCCGCTCGGTAGGTGCGCGAGCGTACGAAGCTGCGTGTTTGCCAGACTGTGCTGCGTTCGAGCGGAGCTTCTCTGGTGCTACCCCGTCGGACAACGCCCCGGACGCACGAGAGCGTGCGGTGTCTTCAATGCCAGGTGGCACGGCGATCGCGCGATGGGATGCCGGTGCTTCCTGACCGGGTGGGGCGTCTCCTGTAGCCCACCGTCTCGGGGCGTCTGCAGCCATCTGTCGAGGGAAGTCCTCGGGAATCAGCCGGAGGCGCTTGGTGACCGCCCAGGACAGCAGAATTCCGGTCACTCCAGGCAAGATGTGCACCGTCTCTGGTACTCTTTCGTCGCCAAGTTCCAAGGTGACTAGGAGTGTTCCAGCTGACCGGATAGTTTTTCCGTCAGCGGCCCGCGGGTGCATGTGGGTTTTCTTCAGATCTTCCCGAAACTCTCTCAGCTGACTGAGGAAGTCCAGTCCGGCGACGGTGATGTCTGCCCCGGTGTCTGGGAGGGCTTTGACGGTCACGAAGGTGCCATTGGGATGTGCCCGAGCACGCAGGCGGATCCGGGGGGCGCTTTGAGCCCCTGTAGCTGCGATGACAGTCGAAGTTCGGCCAGCGTCGTCGCAGTAGTCGCGGTTGTCGGCCTCCTCGTCGCGACGGCGAGTCGGAGACGACCGACAGACGTTCTCGAAGTGTCCCAGCCTCCGGCAGCGGCGGCACTCCCGGCCACGGGCTGGACAGTCGACTGGACGTCGGTGCTGCCGCAGTCCACAGCGATCGCATCGCTCCGAAGGCGGGGCAGCGTAGCGCTGTCCCGATGGCTGCGGCTCGGGGCTGCAGCTGCGCCGCGGGCGCTCCGCCCGGCGGCCGTCAGCGTACCGCTGTCCCGGTGGCCTCGGCTCGGGGCTGCAGCTGCGCCGCGGGCGCTCCGCCCGGCGGCCGTCAGCGTACCGCTGTCCTGGTGGCCTCGGCTCGGGGCTGCAGCTGCGCCGCGGGCGCTCCGCCCGGCGGCCGTCAGCGTACCGCTGTCCCGGTGGCCTCGGCTCGGGGCTGTAGCTGCGCCGCGGGCGCTCCGCCCGGCGGCCGTCTGAGCGTCCCCGGTGGCAGGCCCGGCAGGCGTCCGGTGTCGACTCGTGGGACCGGTCCCCGTCACGAGTCCGGTCGCCTCTGATGTGGCAGGCGGCGGCACCGCCGCTGCAGATCTCGGACGCGTCCCGGGCCGCTGCCTCCTGTGCTCTGCAAATGGAGATAGCGGTAGAGAGAGATAGGCCAGGAACGGCACAGAGTCTTTGCACAGTCTCATGTGACCTCAGGCCAATCACAATCCTGTCTCTGATCAATGAATCATTACACGTCGTACAGAAGTTGCACGAGCGTGATAGATCGCGCAGAGATGTGAGAAAATCATCAAATGTCTCATGTTCTGACTGAACTCTGTTATTGAAGTGCACTCTCTGCAATACTTCATTCACTTGCCCGATAGCGTAGGCCTCCAGGTGCTGCAGGATAATGTCGATGTCGCTGCGTTCGGCGTCGTTCAGTGGGAAGTTACGGACGACCCGAAGCGTATCGTCGGAGAGGCACGCCCGTAGTGTGGCGAGCTGCATGGCTGGCTCGTCGAAGCGGAGCTGTGACATCAGCTCGCAGTCCTGCCATCTCTCCCTCCACAGGTAGAAAGCCTCTCCACGATCGGTGGTGATGTCCAGCCGGTCGGGGCGAACAGGCTGTAGCCTCGACCGGGGCCTGGATCGCACGAGGGCTGCAGTCTTCCCCTCGCTGGCCGGTTCACTGTCTTCACCGTCACTCATTGTTACGGCAGGATCTTACGTTAAATTTAGATTAACTGCCGGCTGCGCCATGTGGTAGTCCCGGCCAAACAAGTAAAGAAACTTATAGCTATATTCGAGGTAACGGCAAACATGCAATATGTACAGACACGACCACGTGCGTGGGGCTCTGACCGGAGACTACCCGGCCCGCCGGCCTGCACGCCGCGGTCACCGTGCGGCCGGCCCGACACCGCCGCGGGCTACAACCGGGCGGCTGCCACGCAGGGGCGGCCCCAGATACCGGCGCGGCGGCGGGCATGATCCCGCCGACTGACTGCCCGGCAGGGGCGGTTACAGGGTTAGTTGTGGGTGGGGCACGACTCCAACAGGCCCAAATTTTAAAATCACAATTGAATTTCTCTTAGACCAGATATCTGTGTTTGTTTTCAATGCTACCCCCTAAGTTTCGCTCTAAGGCCACTAACTTAGCTATCTCAACTCAAAACTAGTGTTAAGGTGGGAATGTCCCTTTAAGGGGCTCATCTATGATGGCGTCTTTGTCGTCGCGCCACTTTAGCCCACGACCCACAACCCACTGAACTCTATAATAACTAACCGCCTATTTGTATGATTCGATGACGTCATTTAAATTTCTACAGGGTTTTTGAATAACTGCAAATATTCATGAGAGCTGTCTGGCATAGTTTAAATGTTTTATTTACATTTGTATTTAAATATTAGGTATTTTTAAGCAGCAATTACTTGTCAGTTTTCAAAAAAGGTATGGATAATTTTTAATAAATAAACAATCGAGCATATCGATGTGATTACTGATGACGTCATTTTATCTGCCCTTTTAATTTACTCTCGGGATGGTAGGATCATATGTAAGGCCTTGATAAAATCACGCCTCTAAACAGTAAACACGCAGTGTTTATTATGGGCTATTCCAAGGTCTTCTTATAAGTTATATCCTGTTAATTATATCTCACCGACTTCTAAGTTATACATACTACTGATTATATTTACTGATTATACTACTGATTATACATACTACTGATTATATTTCCACCCTGTGAGTGGAAATATTCATTGTGGGTGTAGGTGGACTCGGGAGTCTGGAATCGGGACTGCAAATAGCTGCCAGGCTATTAAAGTCTATTAGTATTGCTTATTGTTTTGTTTTCTCGCATGGGTAGGTTAGGTACATGCTTCTTACTTAGGTGTTTCAGCCTTTTCAGCACATGCCTAAGATTCATATCATAATGCCTGACTAATAATAGATAGATAATAGATAGATATACTTTTATTCTGGACACTATGTCCATTTCCACAGGGCATCATTCATTCATACAGCACATCAGTAGGGTTACAAGCTACAGCACATAATAAGGTTACTTGTCAGTTCCATTTATTGCATAATTTATTTACTGCATCAATGCTCAGAATCAGCGATGTCAAACGACTGCTGCTGCACAGCTGATTAGCCAACAAATTAGTTGGTGTTAATGTGTTTCACTAATGTGTATCTGCATGCGTGTGTGTGTATGTGTATGCGTGGTTTTATTTGTATAGGTCTCCTCATGCAATTATATAGATCCATGAGGGTGCAAAATAAACTATTATTAATATTATTATTATTTAGTTAATATTAATTAAAGGAAATAGTTCACCTTCGGAAAAAAATCAGAACACGATTTTATTATATTTTTTAATACAGTTTCTTTTTTCTTTTCAAAAATGGTCCTACATCGCGCCAATTCAGGACAGAAGATTGTAAATTATTAATTGTATGGTGTGCGTTATTGGTCTGCGCATGCTCCATGCAGGCCTGGCACAGTTCAGACGGTACGGTATATCATATATGCGCCGCATTCCTTCGCCAAAAAGTCAAATATCTTCGGCTGGAGAATCTTTTCAGCCAAGAAAAGTTCCAGATAAGGATTTCTCAACACGGGCTACAAAACTGCTATTTCAGTTCAAACCCCATGTTGAAGGTGAACTATTTCCTTTAAAGGAAATAGTTCACCTTCGGAGAAATTTTCAGAACACGATTTTATTATATTTTTTAATACAGTTTCTTTTATTCTTTTCAAAAATGGTCCTACATCGCGCCAATTCAGGACAGAAGGTCGTAAATGATTATTGTTATGGTGTGCGTTATTGGTCTGCGCATGCTCAGACCAGTGCTGGCACTCTCAGACGGTACGGTATATCATATATGCGCCGTATTCCTTCGCCAAAAAGTCAAATATCTTCGGCTGCAGAGTCTTTTCAGCCAAGAAAAGTTGCAGATAAGGATTTCTCAACACGGGCTACAAAACTGCTATTTCAGTTCAAAATCCCATGTTGAAGGTGAACTATTTCCTTTAAGTATGCATTGATTCAGCGATTCACATACACATTGTCATTGTGTCATTGTGAATTAATCATGCATGAGCAGACTTGTCAATGATTCATATTTGTCATGAGTCGATTCACAGTGATTCACGGACCATAATGAATGATTCAATCATGATTCAATCACTCAACATTACCATAATGAATGATTCAATCATGATTCAATCACTCAACATTACCATAATGAATGATTCAATCATGATTCAATCACTCAACATTACCATAATGAATGATTAAATATTGTTTCAATCACTCAACATTAAAGGGAAGTGTCGACTCCTTTGTCTAACTCCTTTGATTTTGAATGTGCGACTCTAAGATTCTATGAGCGTGATGGGGAGGTTATGCTCTTGCTGTTTGACCTTAAACATATGACCTGCTCTAAATCCTTTGATTTTGAATGTGCGACTCTAAGATTTCATGAGCGTGATAAGGAGGTTATGTTCTATCAATGTGCTAATTTTCATGCAAATCGGAATAGTCCGCTGTTTGACATTAAACCTATCTGACCTGCTCTAACTCCTTTGATTTTAAATGTGCGACTCTAAGATTTTACCAGAATGATCACTAGGTTGTGATCTATCTGTGTACCAATTTTGAAGCCAATCCAAATAGTCCGCGAATGTATTTCCGAATGTGAATGTGAATGTGAGCCAATTGGACACGCGTATTGTTTATTTTGATTATAAAATGATATTTATAATATTTATTATAATTGCAAATTCCAAAAGTATAAATGACTTTACGTTTCACTTTTTAAGCGAATAGAACATCTATTTTTATTTTGCATTAGGTATTATTTTGTATAAAGCATGATGTGGAATAAAGCGGCGCCGATGCGACAGTGATATTTGGGACACGCGGAGGTCATGCAAATGTTTGTTTATTATTTAGTTTTTGATATGGTATAGCCTAGAAATTAGGAAAAGGTGGGTACCTTTTGATAATATTTCGTGTGAAAAAGGTATGCGTGTACTATGTCGTTTATGAACCAAAGTATGAGTTAGTTACCTTTTCTAAGTATTTAGGTACCTACCCCTAACACTACCAGTTCCAAGGTATTCACCTAGTTAGGGCTGATTGAACAGTGGCTTTGTGCCCACTGGCGTTGGACACAAAGCCTTGCTTTCTTTACGCATAGATGAATTACAGGCTACAGCTCAGGACACAGAGCTCATATAATTGGCCATTAACCCTATTTGTAACAGGGGGGGGGGGGCGGATTCCGCCCCCCCCCTCATCTTTTTCGCAGATATCTCCAGAACGGCTGGGAGCAGGCCCATGAAATTTTTAGACTTTTCATAGAATTGAACTCCGCATTTGGAGTCAAAATTTTGAGTTCTTAACTTGAACAGAGGCGGTTCCAGGGCACAGTTTTGGGTGGGTTCGGAGGCGACATTTGGCGAAAATACGGAAATGCGATCTTCACGGTTTCTTCCTAACTGCATCAAGTATGAAGGAGTAACATCGGCTTACCGTGATTGCAACAAGTGCAAATTAGATGATGTTAATGAAATATCATACAAAATTGCATGGCAGAGGCGGTTTCAGGGGCTTGAAAAGGGGGTTTCCAGGAAGTATTCAATGTTTGGCGGGAAGCCAATAGAGCAATGTAAGGGGCATTTATAGCTATCAAGATGTAAAATATAGCTTCTGCTTCTATTATTTGCATAATTTATTACATATAGAGTTTCAGGGGCGTGTTCAGGAACATGAAAAGGGGGGTGACTGGCATGGTGATGACGATATGCCAGCGATAACGGCGCAATATACGTTTAGCTTATAATAATATATGCACATATGAGACCAGAAAAGGGAATAAAGTCATTTTTTTTGCAGAGGCGCGCTCAGGAATGGAAGAAAGGGGTCATATTATTGCAAGGAAACTAAGGGGCATGGGCGTACAATGACATAACATACTGCAGTTTTCGGATGAAACACGCACCACAGGCTACTCTACGAACGATTATAAGATAATAGGCGAGTTCAGGTAGGGTAAAAAGGGGGGTAAGCAATGTTAATTGAAGTTGTAAGTGAAATAGTCACTGTTGACTAGTTAGTATCATAATAGCGGATAATATACTTATCAAAAGGTCTTGCGCCGCCCTAGTTTGGATCCTGGATACGCCTATGATGAAGTACAACATGCAAAAAGGAACTATCTATGATCAGTAACATATTTATAGTGCTGGGTAGCAACTTGTCTGCGGTTAATATTTTTCCCAATTTTACCCCCCTTTTTCACTAACCTGGTACCGCCTATGGCATAAAATATGATTTATAACTGTTTTCTAATGTCTCAATAACATACCATTTCATTTATCAAAAAAACAACATAAAAAATGGTTTAATTACGCATTTACTTCACCCCCATATTGAGTGACCTGCACACGCCTATGGTTTTTGAATTTTCAAACGTCACCATCATATGTCAATTTCCGATTCAATCTCTATCGATTCCTATTAGTTGGGTTACAATCGGACGATAAACATGAAAGTTATGTTGGATCAAAAATACCACTAAAATTTGTAGTTTTTGCCCCCCTGTTGCCCCCCTATCCCAAATTTAGACTTTTTGTATTATTTATAAATGTAGATCGTGTTGAGGGGAACCAAACACCGTTTCATTTTTGAAAATCGGACGGGTAGATCTCGAGATCTCCGGGGGGGGGGGGGGGGGCGGAATCCGCCACCCCCCCCCCCCCTGTTACAAATAGGGGTAGCCAGGAACCTGTTACAAATAGGGTTAAGTGCCTGGTTTGTCCACAGGGCACAGATGAATGCTGAGCCGCTGGTATATTTTGTGGACAGTTCATGCTGTTCGACCAAAAAAGAATGATTCTTTGAGCAATGAATGATTCAATCAGCCTATTTGCTCTGTATGAATGATTCAATCAGTGACTCACAACAGGTTCGCGCATGAAGTGAATCGATTCATGAGCCATTCATTTAAAATATGAATGATTCAATCAAAAGTAGTCGATTCACATTGAATCGTTGACATGTCTGTTCATGAGCCACACATATTAGCCGTGAGTCACTGTAAATCAACTCACCAGCGTTAATGTTGAGTGATTGAATCATGATTGAATCATTCATTATGGTAAATGGTCCGTGAATCACTGTGAATCGACTCATGACAAATATGAATAATTGACAAGTCTGCTCATGAGTATGACATGACTCATGAGTATGACATGACTCATGAGATAAATAAATACTATATAATAAATAGTATTTATTTTGGTAAGAAGTTATTTGTACTTGTTGACTTTTCTTTTCACAGAAAGCAATGCTAGCACAAGCCAAATAAATTAATTTAACAATATAGCTTGAATAATGCTTCTTTAGCTATTATAATCAACAATAGTACTCAGTTCGTTAAATACCGCCACTCGGTGGCCTGGGTGTCCACTAAATTTGCAGCTCTACTGCGGCAGCGCGCTCAATCCGAGAAACAGTTTAACCGTACAACAGCTGATTGGAATTTGCGCGTGACGTCACAGGTCTGCGCCCCCGTGACTGAAGGGCGCCCTAAGCACATAACGTTTTAAAACGTGGAATACATATTTGGCGCATATGTGACAACCAACAAGGTAAAGTATTACAATACTGTTAGAAGAAGGTGGCATGCCTGCTATTATTGACGTCAAAGCGATTGTTTTTGGTTTCAGATGCATAATTTTGAATAATATGATAATTATCTGATATCAATTTCTCACAAGATATATTTTATCATAGAATACATTTCTTTAAATTGTGTCAATTTGTTGAACATTTTTGTTTTTCAATGCCATCTAAATAATGTACTTGTTGAGCTTGGTAAGGTTTATCAGACAACCTACAGACCATGTATTATTCGTATCCTATTTCCTAATACACTTGTGTTAAAAGGATTATACGGGTTTTTCCCAGAATAATTGAGTTACATAGTAAAACGTACTTATAAAGGTGGTAGAAGTCCCACGGTAGCCACATTTTTTTTCTGGAAATGATCTCTTCTGCACGTAAGGACATTCCAAAGTGCGCGGTGATGCCACCGCGTATTTTCTGCAGGACCGGCTGAGGCAGAGCCAGTCATCTCTTTTATGCTAATAAAAACACCTCACTTAAGGCATATTTCCGGTAAAATAAGCAATATTTGAAAGAAAATAAACTTGTTTTGTTCCAACGACAGCAGCAGTTACCTAGCTTTCCCATATAATTCTATATTTTTCATGAATTTTCATGCCAAAAAATTAATACGCCACCACCAAATTCTAAACGCTAAAGGCCGGAAATAAGAAAACCACAAAAACACAAAACCTCAACGAACAGTGTGTAGTATTTAGTAATACAAAGTCCCATCAGTTTTGAATTGCATAATAATGTTGTGATCCAGTGACTTGCAGATAATTCAAAACTCTAAAATTGATCTTAAGATAAAAGTGGTGGACAGTAGTGCCGATCAAGTACTCGTTATCTGATACTAGTCTCGAAAAACGCCCAAATTTTAACGCTGATAATTGCTGAAATAGTGGACTAAATGAGCATTGAGGTCCCTGTTGGCTGTTATATGTCTTAAATGTGTTTAAAGCTCATAAAACTGCAAAAGAGTGCATTTACTTTCAGGACAGAAACCCGTAAATCCCTTTAAAGGAAATAGTTCACCTTCGGAAAAAAATCAGAACACGATTTTATTATATTTTTTAATACAGTTTCTTTTTTTCTTTTTAAAAATGGTCCTACATCGCGCCAATTCAGGACAGAAGGTTGTAAATTATTAATTGCATCGTGTGCGTTATTGGTCTGCGCATGCTCCATGCAGTGCTGGCACAATTCAGACGGTACGGTATATCATATATGCGCCGCATTCCTTCGCCAAAACGTCAAATATCTTCGGCTGGAGAGTCTTTTCAGTCAAGAAAACAGTCAAGATCAGGCACGTAGCCAAGGGGAGGGCGGCGGGCCTAATGAGCCCCCTAGCCAGCACGGAGGGGCCCCAGGGCAGGTCGGAGGGCCCTCGGAGCATGTCGCAAGGCGACAAAGCAGCCAGCGCAGTCCCTTGCTAGGTCGGAAGGGCCCCTTCGAAGGTTAAAGGCCCCCTGGAGAGACCAGAGGACCCCTGGAAAGTTAAAAGGGCCCCTGCGCAGATCGGAGGGGCCCCTGACCAGACCGAAAGGACCCCTGGGCGGGTGAGAAGGACCCCTGAACATGCCAAAGTGGCCCCTGGCCAGCACGGAGGGGCTCCAGGGCAGGTCGGAGGGCCCCTTGAGCATGTCGGCAGGGCGACAAAGCAGCCAGCGCAGGCCGACCAGAAGAGTCGCTGGGTCGATCGGAGGGGCTCCTGGGCAAGTCAGAGGGGCCCCTGGCTAGACCGAAAGGGTCCCTGGGCCGGTCGGAAGCCCCCCTGAACATGCCGGATTAGTTCCTAGCCAGACTGAAGGGGCCCCTGGGCAGGTCGGAGGGGGCCCCTGAGGAGGGGCAGCGGATTGCGGGGGCAGGGTACCCAAAATTCCCCCAGTCGAAAATCCTGGGGGGCAAAGGGTAGTTTTGCCCCCCCCCCCCGATTTTAGCTGCTCAATCTGGGGGCAACATGACCCTTCCCCTTCCCAGGATTTTCATTTGAGGGGTGGGGGATTTTGGGTACCCTGCGCCCCGCAATCCGCCGCCCCTGCCCCTGAGCATGTCGGCAGGGCGACAAAGCAGCCAGTGCAGTCCCTGGCCAGGTCGGAAGGACCTCCGAACAGGGCGAATGGGCCTCTTGACACACAAGAGGGGCTTCTTGGAAGGTCAGAGGAGTCTCTGGTGAGACCGGAAGGGTCAAAGCACGTAGAGATCCCAGATGAAGATTAAATACAAGGACTTACTCCACAATACAAATATTAAAAGCGGAGCTTTCGGGTATATTGTAACACCCTTCGTCAGGGTGCTACAATATACCCGAAAGATCCGATTTTATTTTTTCCTGTAGAGTAAACCCTCTTTGTATTATATATGTCACCCACTCCACATCATGTCTTTTCGCTTCGCGGATCCCAGATGAGTCCCTGAACAGGTCGGAAGGGCGTAGAAAAGGTCAGAGGGGCCCCTAGACGATCTGAAGGGATATTAGGACTTTCAACAGTAAGAATACAGTTGTACATGGAATAACACTCAAAATTTCGCGCCGCTCCGAGGCGCAATTTAACTACAAATTCAATTATATGCGAGTTAGGAAAAAAATCGGTCAGTTTCTCGGCGCATTTATGTGTTATGTTGCTACTTTCCTATATTATTGGGCAAAATAGTTCACTTTGGCACTTTTCCCCGCACTTTTAAACGCACAATATAGCAATTTTAGAGGTCCGCAACATACGCAATGCGACGCATTGATGAGAAAGCAACCCAGGGCATAAAACTCAAAATTTTCGCGCCGCTCCCCGGCGCAATTTGTATAAGAGTTCCAGGTCTTGAGCTTAAAAAATATTCCAAGTTGGTATAGCTGATTCCAAATTGGTGTCGCTGGTTCCAAAGTTGATGTGGCAGTTTGCTAACTCCAGCTCCTAAACGTTGGTATAGCCCATGCCATACCTGCCATACTGCATTTTCCAGCCTTGTAACGTGCCTTTTCATGCGTTTTTTTTTTGGGGGGGGGGCCTTTCAACGCTTGGGAAGGGGCCCCTTTCAACGCTCGGGAAGGGGCCCTTTCGAGGCGCCGCCCCTCCCTGGACGAAAT
The DNA here is from genome assembly GCA_036785665.1 of Chirona hameri. Classification (NCBI taxonomy): domain Eukaryota; kingdom Metazoa; phylum Arthropoda; class Thecostraca; order Balanomorpha; family Balanidae; genus Chirona; species Chirona hameri. Next base: position 37,104 of record JAXIVJ010012574.1, read on the forward strand.
CCTGGCTACGTGCCTGGTCAAGATAAGGATTTCTCAACACGGGCTACAAAACTGCTATCTCAGTTTAAAACTAATGTTGAAGGTGGACTATTTCCTTTAAGGATATTGCTCAATTGGCGTCATATTTAGAAGCCAACACTAAATTATTTGAGGCCCAATCACATATAATGTAATTTAAATTTGCGATAATTTGAAATATGCAAGTCATATAAACAAACGAATTAGGGGCATGACGCCAGCAACGATACGTAAACAATCAGTTAGTGCCAGTGGCCGACCAACATGGCTTCCGGGTGAGGTCCTCCGAGTAAAAGGGCTCGGGAGGGGGGAGAATAGCCCCTCTCTAAAGCAGTTGATCCAGTCCGGGAGCGCAAGATTGCAGTTAGTTGATGAAACGGGTGCGGAGGGAGGGCGAAAGAGGAAGAGCCAAGTATGGGAGGATTTTCACCGTGTGTGTTTGGATGTTAATCCAACCCACTTGGTGGCGTGCCGGCGCTGCCGCATTATACGACAGGTACCGGGACACGAGGGCACCGGCGTCCGGCACCTCCTCGATGCAGCGCCACTCGGAGGTTCACAAGAAGGCTGTTACCGGACAGCAAACCAGAACTTCCTTCTTTGGGAAGAAGGGCGTCGAAGGCCAGAAGAACAGCCAGAAGAGGAGGCCCGGGCCATCGCGACTTTCTGCGCGCTCGACATGCGCCCTCTGGGTGTAGCAGATCGTAAATAAATTAATGGAACTTTAATATTTTTGCTTGTTGCGAATGAACATGGTTTGAGTCAGCATTAATAGTCGGCCTCATCAGTCAGCACTAGCAGTCACAGGGGTGAAGGTTCCTATTCAGTTGGGAGGGGGAGGGGGTCAGCCCCCCCCCCCACGTTGACGAAGAAGTGGGTCAAATCCGGGGAGAAATCTGCATTTTGTGGATTTTGATGGTACTTTAAGCGATTTTTTCCAGCTCAGCCTCTCCAACTTGTCTGGAGAAGCTACGCCCCTGAGCAGTCAGCATACAGCCAAATATATTTAGGTATACGAATTATCTTACGATAAAATGTTTAACTTTATACATGTGTAATGTTTAACTTTAGGCATATAATGCATATGGCTACAACTTGCTCCTTTTTCACCTCGTTTTTCCTACAGTGGAAGGCTACACGCTTCAGGCCCAGGCCTTCGTGCAGGTCGGGGCCATCCTCGGAGCGGTACACCTCGACAAGGAGGGCCTGATTCCCGGGCGGAGCACGGTCACCAGCGCGCTGCAGAGGTGAAAGAGGCGCTAAAGACAGAACTGGACAAGGTACGTAGTAGAAAATATAAAGTTACTAATGACAGTGATGCAACGTTACATAATTTTCCAAGGAGTAAACAAAAATATGTAAGTCACATAGACATTTACCCTATGATGGAAGTTGGAACGTAAAGTAGCGTTGTAGAAATACTGTGGCGTGCCCGCAAGACGATGAACGTTGCTGATACAGAACATTATGTTGCTAAATATTTCAGCAACCAGCTGTCGCCTTCACGACCGACCACTGGATCGACAAGGTCACGGGGCCTGAGTACCAGTCTGCCACGGCGTTCTGCGTGGATGAGGACTGGGCGCTGAGGTCCCGAGTCCTACATATAGACGCCTCAGAAGAAGCGCATACCGCTACAAATATCAGCACCAAGATGACCACCATCGTCGAGGTAGGACTGCGCACTACGCAGTGCTGAACGCAGTGTATCTGAACCTACGCAGTGCCGGTGTTTAGCTGAACCACGCGAGCGTCATTTGGCACTCATGGCAGAGCTGTGCGTTATTAGCGACATCTATAATGGGTAAATTGGCGCCTAGCGGTTTCGCATTCGGTGTTCCGAATCCGCAAGTTCCCCATACGACCGTCTAATTGATATTGTATCGCCACACGCCAGTCAAATACCGTATCGGCATCATGCGCTTTATTGGCCAATGTAGTGTAATATAGTAACGTATACACAGACTGGACAGGCTGGATACATCCCTTTCAAGGAGCAAACTTTGATCTGAATGAACTTTAAAGTGGTGATTTGTATTGCTTTTCCTGCTTTTCTGCAGTCCCTACCGTGCCACCCGTATCCTTACATTAATGCTGCCGCCATATTGACTATTTCAGGACTTCCGGTTCAGTGGGCGGTGCCGTTTAATGACCGGCACCGCTGCGCGATATTGAGTATTTCAGGACTTCCGGTTCAGTGGGCGGTGCCGTTTAATGACCGACAACGCTGCCGCGATATTGAGTATTTCAGGACTTCCGGTTCAGTGGGCGGTGCCGTTTAATGACCGACACCGCTGACGCGATATTGAGTATTTCAGGACTTCGGGTTCAGTGGGCGGTGCCGTTTAATGACCGACACCGCTGCCGCGATATTGAGTATTTCAGGACTTCGGGTTCAGTGGGCGGTGCCGTTTAATGACCGACACCGCTGCCGCCATATTGAGTATTTCAGGACTTCCGGTTCAGTGGGCGGTGCCGTTTAATGACCGACAACGCTGCCGCGATATTGAGTATTTCAGGACTTCCGGTTCAGTGGGCGGTGCCGTTTAATGACCGGCACCGCTGCCGCGATATTGAGTATTTCAGGACTTCCGGTTCAGTGGGCGGTGTCGTTTAATGACCGGCACCGCTGCCGCGATATTGAGTATTTCAGGACTTCTGGTTCAGTGGGCGGTGTCGTTTAATGACCGACACCGCTGCCGCGATATTGAGTATTTCAGGACTTCCGGTTCAGTGGGCGGTGTCGTTTAATGACCGACACCGCTGCCGCAATATTGAGTATTTCAGGACTTCGGGTTCAGTGGGCG
>JAXIVJ010012575.1:0-39928 GCA_036785665.1 Chirona hameri
TTTGCAACTACACGATTTCTATTTTTTGGGGATATCGAAAAGGAAAGATCGTCAGCTTGCAGTTTTTATTGTTCCGACATTGCCTTACACTGAGCAAAACCATGTAAATTGTCAGCTGTACCCAGGGGCGTCGCCGATAATTTTTGAGTGGAGGGGGGTCGGCTAAAATGACGAAAGAAAAAATACCCATTTTATGCGTGTATTTAGGCCTTTGCAGCATTTTCAATGTGTTCTTTCATGTTTTAGTAGGTACTTGTTATTTAGCGCCGCGAAATTTTTACGGGTTTGCCTGATAAAACCCAGAAACATAGGCGGTGGGCCTAGTAGAGAATAAGAAGCGAAACATGCTATTCATTCAATTCACCACTACAACGAACCAAAGACGATGACGATGGCTTCGTTATGACGATGGCCACCGATGTGACGCCGCGAAGCTGCGTGAAAATGTTAATTTTAGGTCGTGGAAAACGAAATTTTAATATTTTTATATATTTTTATATATATTTACGGCCACAGTGACCCACGTTTAGAACGCCCCGCTCGAATTCGCTCCCTGCGCTGTGACCTAACCGGGGGGGGGGGGGGGAGGGGGGAGGGGGGGGGGGGGGCTGTCTCCACCCTCCGACCCCCAGACCATCTCGTAGATAAGTCGTAAATACGCTTTCCGATGTATTTGCGCGGACCCAATTGTCAAAAACACGGAGAAAAAACGTTCCAACAACACGTACGAACACTGAAGAAAAAACGTTCCAACGAGAGAAGAAAAAACGTTCCAACGGATCCACGTACGAACGCTTCCAAATGCGGCCCCGTCGGCCCCGCCCCTTGCATTGGCAAAATATACGAAGAAAAGCCGTGCCAACAACACGTACGAAGGCTGCAAAAAAAAAACGTTCTAATGAAACCGTTCCAACGGATCCCAAAAATATACGGATATAAAGACGTTCCAACAACACGTACGAACGCTGACAAAAAAGAAAAACGTTCTTAACAAAACCATTCTAACGGATACAATTTTTCTTTCTTACAAAGCCCTTGTAACATATTTTATGGTTCATCCTGGCTTTGAAATAAGGATCCATGAAACGTCACGTAAAATTTGAAGTGGAACATAAACAAGTGTTTCATAAACTGGATAGAATCGGATGAAACTTTAACTTTGCATACATATAAACAACCGTTCTGTCTAACGAAAGGGAATGTTTTCTTGCCTTGCTGATCATTAAATAATATATTTGTATCTAAAGATCCGCCAGGGTTTCAATCAACCTTGCTTCTACCTGACGATTTACAAGTCTGCTAAATTATGGTATGTTGAAGTATACGCTTTTGTGTATCAAATATAAATGTTTGGCATATTGCTTCATCCAAATTAGCATGTGTTTTCGTGAACGGATACAATTTACTTTCAAATCCATGTAAGATGAGGCCTTGAAACACAGGCGGCCAGAGCGCCCCTCAGGCGGCCAAAAAGTCCCCTCAGGCGGACAGAGCGCCCCTCTCAGGCAGCCAGCGCGACCCCTCTCAGGCGCCCAGAGCGCCCCATCTCACACGGCCAGAGTGCCCCTCTCAGGCGGCCAGAACGCTCCCTTTCAAGCGGCCAGAACACCCCTCTCAGGCGGCCAGAGCGCACCTCTCAGGCAGCCAGAGCGCGCCCTCTCAGGCTGCCAGAGCTCCCCCTCTCAGGCGGCCAGAGCGCCCCCTCTCAGGCAGCCAGAGGGCCCTCTTTCAGGCAGCCAGAGAGCGCCCTCTCAGGCGGCCAGAGCGGCCCCTCTAAAGCGGCCAGAGCGCCCCCTCAGGCGGCCAGAGCGCCCCCTCAGGCGGCCAGAGCGCCCCCTCAGGCGGCCAGAGCGCCCCCTCTCAGGCAACCAGAGCACCCCCACTCAGGCGGCCAGAGCGCCTCCTCTCAGACGGCCAGAGCGGCCCCTCTCAGACGGCCAGAGCGCCCCCTCTCAGACTGCCAGAGCGCACCCTTTCATGCGGCCAGAGCGCCTCCCCTCTCAGGCGGCCAGAGCGCCCCCTCTCAGGCGGCCAGAGCGCCCCCTCTCAGGCAGCCAGAGCGCCCCCTCCCAGGCGGCCAGAGCGCCCCCTCTCATGCCAGCAGCCCCTGCCAAACACAAAGCTCCCCTCGGCTGAGTTTGGGGGGAAACTGCCCCCTCCCCCAGCTCCCCTTTTCCGCCGCCACTGCCAGAGCGCCCCTTCAGGCTGTCAGAGCGCCCCTCAGGTGGAAAGAGCCCCCATCATGCGGCCAGAGCGCCCCCTCAGGCTGCCAGAGCGCCCCTCAGGCAGCCAGAGCACCCCCTCAGGCAGCCAGAGCGCCCCCTCAGGCAGCCAGAGCGCCCCCTAAGGCGGCCAGAGCGCCCCCTCAGGTGGCCAGAGCGGCCCCCAGGCGGCCAGAGCTCCCCTTAGGTTTCCAGAGCGCCCATCATGCAGCCCGAGCGCCCCTCATGCAGCCAGAGCGCCCCCTCAGGCAGCCAGAGCGCCCCCTCAGGCGGTCAGACCGCCCCTTCAGGCGGCCAGAGTGCCCCCTCAGGTGGCCAGGGCGCCCCCTCAGGCAGCCAGAGCACCCCCTCAGGCGGCCAGAGCGCCCCCTCAGGCGGCCAGAGGCCCCCTTGGCTTCCCTTGGCCTTGGCTTTCCCTTGGAATCCGCAGCCCCTGCCAAACACAAAGCGCAGCTCGGATTTTTTTTTTTTTTGGGGGGGGGGGGACTGTCTCTCCCTTCCCCCTTCTTCCGCCGCCCCTGCTGCCGATACCCTTTATTCGGCGCTGGAGTCTCTGGTTCGAATCCCATCGCCGGCACTTGCTTTTTTTCGGCGAACCCTTGCAACTTCCGGTTGATCAGACGTGCAGCCCATGCCATAGGACGCTAGGCGACCAAACTTGGTGTGCGGATACTTCTCATGGATGCAAGGGGCCCCTTGAGGTGGCGACGGTGGCGCCCTCAAAGCACGTGCGGCAGGCACGTGCAACTTCTTAGCGTGGTCCTCAATTCGGTCGGCCATTACTCGCGAGCTAGGAGACCTAGCCGTACCAAATTTGGTGTGTGTAGCTCGTGGTCAGGGCTATCTGCCACTACCCTTTATTTGGCACTGGAATCCCGGGTTCAAATCCCATAGCCGGTATTTGCTTTTTCATCAGCTTTTCTTTTCCAATTATGTTTGTCCGCGTTCCTCGTGTCATGTATGGCTACGGTTTTGGCCCCTGACCCACACCCTCCATCGTAAATGGGTCTGCACTAGTTTATTAATATTACTGCCTGTTTGAACGATATCGATGAACTGTGGGAAAACCAGAGTAAGTGTGATTGTTCGTGGACAAGAACAGGTGAACAAGAACACTTGGTATTGCAATAAACAATTGATACGAACAAATCTGAAAGCAAAGAGGACGGACTAAAAACGGACTTGGTGAGCCTAGCTGCGATTTAATGTTGTTTATCAACGTAGCAACTAGCGTCGTAGCAAAACATGCGATTAGTAATGTATCACATCACTGTTATCTATAATGATGTTGTAATGTCGCGCGAGTCTTTTAGTTGGCTTTGTTCAAGTCATGGGTAACCTTTTAACCAAGGTGTTGATCTTGACGTAACAATATCTGAATTAAACACTGCATGTGCTTTCTGTATGTGCTTAACGAATACTTTTCATGAGACATGCAGGCGTTACATCGACAACGTCTCTAAACCCTAATAAAGCGGAACTTTTTGTGTCACTCCTTCGAGTTTCAACATCAATTAAGCCCAAGTCACAGGAATAGAGATTAAGAACCTATTGTTGATGGCTCTCAGTCCTGTGTCTCCTCTTTCTATACACTGTAGAGTGAAGATGTTCTTCCACTCACTTTCCAGCGTCCTGCATACCTAAACCAAAGACACTCACAAACGTAAATAACTACGCTCAGCGAGATGCCAAGAGGAGCAATCATCAACATCACAAACACATCACCAAAGGCTATCTCCCTGAAACCCGTTGGAGACTCGCAGATGGCATCATTTGACTTTATCCACTGCCTCTTAATGCGCTTGAGCAGCCCCTCTTCGTTCAGCCATCGCATCACCTGGTTGATGTCTTTTCGCAGCTTGCCTCTTCCTTTCCATGGGTGGAACTTTATATACTTTCGGGGTTGTAGCTACAACTGCATCCTAAAAAAAATACAACCCCAATTATGAACATTACAACCCCAACATTGCCAGTAAATACGTAGGTAAATAAATACTGCGAACGGTACGCAAAATCACCAACGGATTTTTAAATAACAATAATAACCAGTAAGGCGCCGTAGTTGGCGATGAACGAGCGAGCGCGAAGGAAATGTATGGTGAGGTTGGTATGCGCACGCATAAGGGTGCTGCTTTCCTAGTACTGTTGCCTGACACAACACCAAATTTCAACTCGATCGGGCAAGCAGTTTCTGAGATACAAAAAGGGGTGTGCTGCGCACGTGCAGAGGCACCCATTCCTGACTCCAGGCACATAGCCAGGGAGGAACAGCCGCCCCCCCCCCTGGAGGCCAGGAGGGCCCTTTTCGGCGCCCAAGGGCCTTTTTCGACGCGCACAGCGCGCCGAAAAAGGCGACGAGACCGCACGAAGCGCGGTATAATGGGCTCTTTACCACGCGAAGCGTGGTCTTTAGAGAGTTTAGAGCAATTCAGAGGCCATTTAGGGCCACCAGGGCCCTCTCTGAAAGACCAGAGGGCCCCTTGGACGTTCAAAAGAGCACTGCGCATCTCAAAGGGGCCCCTGGCCAGACCGAAGGGCCCCTAGGTGGGTCAGAAGGGCCCCTGAACATGCCGAATGGGCCCTAGTCAGCACTGATGGGCCTCAGGGCAGGTCGGAGGGCCCTCAGAGCATGTTGCAATGCGACAAAGCAGCCAGCGCAGTCCGTTGTCAGGTCGGAAGGGCCCCTTAGAAGGCTGGAGGGCCCCTGAAGAGACCATAGGGCACCTGGAAAGTTCAGAGGGCCCCTGTGCAGATCGGAGGGGCCCTTGACCAGACCGAAAGCACCCCTGAGCGGGTAAGAAGGGCCCCTGAAGATGCTGAATGGGCCCTAGTCAGCACTGATGGGCATCAGGGCAGGTCGGAGGGCCCTCAGAGCATGTCGCAATGCGACAAAGCAGCCAGCGCAGTCCGTTGTCAGGTCGGAAGGGCCCCTTAGAAGGCTGGAGGGTCCCTGGAGAGGCCATAGGGCTCCTGGAAAGTTCAGAGGGCCCCTGTGCAGATCGGAGAGGCCCCTGACCAGACCGAAAGCACCCCTGAGCGGGTAAGAAGGGTCCCTGAGCATGCCGAATTGCCCCTAGCCAGCACGGAGGGCCCCAGGGTAGGTCGGAGGCCACTTGAGCATGTCGGCGGGGCGACAAAGCAGCCAGTGCAGTCGCTGGCCAGGGCGGAAGGACCTCTGAACAGGCCGAATGGCTCCTTGACGCACACAAGAGGGGCATCTTGGAAGGGTAGAGGAATCCCTGGTCAGACCGGAAGGGCCAACAGGCAACAGCACGTAGATATCCCAGATGAAGATTAAATACACAGAGGACTTACTCCACAAGACAAATATTAAAAGCGGAGCTTTCGGGTATATTGTAACGCCCTTCGTCAGGGTGTCATAATATACCCGAAAGCTCAGATTCTAATTGTGCTTGTAGAGTAAGCCCTCTTTGTATTATATATAGCACCAACTCCACATCATGTCTTTTCGCTTCGCGGATCCCAGATGAGTTCCTGGACAGGTCGGAAGGGCGCCGAAAAGGTCGGAAGGGCCCCTAGACGATCTGAAGGGACCCTGGGCCTTTCAACAGTAATAATGCAGTTGTCCAGGGAATAAAACTATGAAAAATCGCGCCGCTTCGCGGCGCAATTTAACTACAAATTCAATTATACGCGGGTTAGAAAAAAATCGACCCGTTTCTCGGCGCATCTATGTGTTATGTTGCTACTTTCCTATATAATTGGGCAAAATAGTTCACTTTAGAACCTTAAAAACGCACAATATAACATTTTTAGAGGTCCGCACCATACGCAATGCGACGCATTCATGATAAAGCATATCCAGGGCATAAGACTCAAAATTTTCGCGCCACTCCGCGGCGCAATTTGTTTAACAGTTCCAGGTCTTGAGCTGAAAAAATATTCCAAGTTGGTATAGCTGATTCAAAATTGGTGTCGCTGGTTCCAAAGTTGATATGGCAGTTTGCTAACTCCAGCTCCTAAAGGGTGGTATGGCCCATGCCATACCTGTCATACTGCATTTTCCATCCTTGTAACGTGCCTTTTCATCCGTTTTTGTGGGGAGGGGGAGGGGAGGAAGGCTTTCAACGCTTGGGAAGGGGCCCTTTCAACGCTCGAGAAAGGGCCCTTTCGAGGCGCGCCCCCCCCCCCTCCTGGACGAAATCCTGGTTACGTGCCTGCCTGACTTGTGGGAAAGTGGCGGCTGATAGGTCCCTAACCACACTCCAAATTTGAACACAATCGGCTCAGCCGTTCCTGAGATATAGCATAGAGGTGTGTACGTGCGCACGTGCAGAGGCAGCCCACCCCTGACTTGTGGGAAGGCGGCGGCTGACGGGTCCCTAACCAGTAACTACACACCAAATTTGCACACAATCGGCCGAGCCGTTGCAAAGTTTTTGCGAGAAAGAACTTTTCAACACCCCTCACGCGGCACGCGCCACGCGCAGTGATAGTTACCCACGTGAGTCGGCACTGGTCCTAAACAGGGATATAGGGTGGATGAGGCTACTCAGCAAAGAAGCCTGCTTGTCAATCGGACGTGCGGCTACAGATATATGAGCTTCTGAAAAGTGTCGCCACGGGCCGGGCCCGGTCGCTCATATTCCGATTTTTTCCCCTGCTTCACGGAAGGACGAGCGAGCTCGTAGCGCTCGCACGTAATCACTGATGTATTGATGGCTTTCATATGACTCATATGACGTCCTGGTGTCATCCCGCCTTTACAGGAGGATGATTCCCGGTTTGATTGATAATCAGTAATTTGATCCATGTCAAAGGCAGGAGGTGTTTTCTACTACTAAAGTGCATTACTATGTTCTTTGGAAACAGAGATGCAAGGTATAACTGTATAGAGGTATGTATAGGGTTTTATTAACACGCGCCCTGGAGGGCCTCTGAAAATTACACGCAATGGAGGGGGGGGGGGGGCAGATAAAAGCCCCGATAAGAAATACAACAGCGATGACTCGACGCTCGGAATAGCCAGTGTAATATTGGAGAGTGTTTTAGTTGTCAAATACAAATACAAATACAAAACTGTAGGGTGGAGAGGTTCTGTGTGGAACTCTGTTTTGTGAAAATTCCATGACCCTAGGTAATATCTCCAAGGTCAAATGAGGTCAAATATGCTAAAATTTGATGGTTATGCGCTCCTTGGCATTGTTGACATTGTTATCGAACGCAGTTATTGCGTGTATATGTATATACCCCAACATGGGCTTAAATTATTTGTTGGAAAGTCTAATGATACAATAGGGATGATGAAGCTGCATTTGACCTCACACCATTCACATACCAGTAAGGCGCCGTAGTTGGCGATGAACGAGCGAGCGCGAAGGAAGTGTATGGCGAATTTCAACTCGATCGAGCAAGTAGCTTCTGCGATACAAAGAAAGGGTGCGCACGTGCGCACGTGCGCACGTGCAGAGGTACCCCACCCCTGACTTGTGGAAAAGTGGCGGCTGAGATGTCCCTAACCAAACACCAAATTTTGAACACAATCTGCTCAGGCGTTCCTGAGATATAGAATAAGGGTGTGCAGTGTTCACGTGAGCACGTGCAGAGGCACCTCCCCCTGACTTGTGGGAAAGTGGCGGCTGAGAGGTCCCCAACCACATACTAAATTTGAACACAATCGGCTTAGCCATTCCTGAGATCTAGAATAGGGGTGTGCACGTGCGCACGCGCAGACGCACCCCACCCCTGACTTGTGGGAAAGTGGCGGCTGGATTTTGGTGGTGTAACAAAACAATTCATAAATATGAGAACAGAGAAGGAGAAACTTTAAAATGTTAGTCACCTTTGCCATCAAATAGCATTTAAAATCCAATAATACAACACATTATTCCACAATTACTTAGAAAGACTGTATGTATAGGTGCCTGCATGTAGCCAAGTATAGTTGTTGATGATTGCTTGATTTACTCTCCATGTAAAGCTGGCGCTGATGCTTCGATGTTAAGTGAGCTGCAGATTGTCGTGCGCGCGATTCTTTCTCTCATTTCGTTGCTGTTGATCCGGACATCCAGTTACTGTATGGTGTATATGTGCAAAATGTACAGCGATCTTTCCGTAGCCAAACAGCAACGGATTGATAATTGGATGTTGGATAGCTGGGATAGTGCATGTATAGCTCGCGTTTCACTCAGTCATCTGTAAACTGTTTGTGAAAATCAAACAGATAATACAACCTATGTTAATTCTATGGTATTTAACTATTTTCAATTTTGCACATTTTCGTTTTTTTAGTCGCCTTTACTACCCTCCCACCCCCCACCCCCGGGCGCCGACTCAATTACAACCCCAACGAAAAACAAAAAGTTCCGCCTCTGTTCCTTTCGCGATGGCCATGTATACCTCATTCGTCTGTACTGGCAAACACGGCAGTGGAACCAGACTGCAAGCATCACTATGCAACATTCTGAAGACTGGATCGATGTTCACATACGTGAGCACTTCGGACTCGAGGGTGCGACGGGTGCTATTCCCATTCCAGAAGATGTCGATGATACCCTCACGTGTCACCGAGCGCTGGTAAAGGCCACGCTCGTGTGCATTCTTGCTGATATTCCAATCGTTGAGGATCGAGTGTCCCGGTTGGATGGCGAGTCTCCAGCCGGGTTGCTCGTGGAACTCCTTCATACTGGTGATGGGCAGGTTCAGGGTGAGGACGGTCAGGTAGGATATCAGGTTGGCCGTGTAGCTGGCGTAGATGATGATGCCCAGCATCCAGCTGCAGGAGGTGACGATCCGGACCGCGAGCGACTCGGGCGCGCTCTCACAGCCCTGCCCCACCTGCGACCTGAAGCTGGACAGCAGACACACGCCCCAGGTCATACCGGCCACCGTCTCCCTGCTCTCGGACCACGCTTGGCTGAAGTGCAGCGCCACTCGCAGCGCTGCTGACAGAACCAGAAGCGAGGCGAGCAACGTCCACCACACGTCCTCCTGCAGCGGCATCAGCAACGAGCTCAACGTGTCGGCAGACATCTCTGGCACAGTGTGACTGTCTGCGCGCACGTAGAACTTACTGTGCGTCCGCGTCACGGAGACTGCGTCGATATAGTCGATGACCGCGACTCTGTCTGACCTCATATCTAGCGTGGTGACCGCGATGTCTGCGCGACCGTAGGCCAGCTCGCCCACCATCCCGTTCCAGGTGCCGTTGGCCTCCATGCTGCCGTAGAGTGGCTCCCGGAGCGGCACAATGCGGTACCGCAGGCCCAGCTCCTGGGCCACGGTGTCCCAGAGGTCGTAGAGGTACCCTTCACACTTGCACGAGCCGTTGGCCAAGTGCTCCACCGTCATTAGCGGCGGGCTGTGCACCGTGGTCACTCGGAGCTCCCGGTCCTGAGCGGAGTTACTCGAGTCCCTCGCCAGTGCCGTCGACCAGCTCCGACTCACTGAGCGCAGGCTGCCAATGCGCATCATGTCTGCGATGGACGACGCACGCTCTACAAAGAAAACGGTAGGTGCTTTTTGCGAAGGGCGGTGCACGTTCTGCAAAGAACGTTACGCAATCTCTGAAAAAATGTGCACTCTACGAAGAACTGTGCATGCTCTACAAAGAACGGCACGTGCTCCGCGAGGAACGGCACATGCTCTACAAAGAACGGCACGTGCTCCGCGAGGAACGGTGCGCGACGGGCGGCGTCGGTCGGACGAGTGGGTGTCTGACCCGGGCAGCGTTACCTTCGCCGCACGTGCCCCCTGCCGGTGTGTCAATCAATGGACCAATGGTGGTGCCTGGTCAGTGTGACTGTACCGGTACAGCGGTGTAACGGGATGTATGGTGACTTCCATGGGTGGTGTTCCCCTTTGAATTGGTTGAGGTCAGGCAATGGCCCCATGAACTGAAGTTATGTTGCATTGTATTATGCGATGAGTGTTATTGTGTTGTTGGCCTTGTTTCGGCAATGATATAGTTTGCCATACGATTACCTGAAAACTGACAATTCATTCCTTCTTAACACGCGCCCTGGAGGGGGGGGGGGGGCGAAATCCGCCCACCCCTCCGGTTTTTCGAGAATAGCGCAAAAACGGCGGCGCACAGCGCCGACTTTTTTGTATACCTATTTATAAATGAACTTCCCGCATTATGTAAAATTCTTGGCCTCAGGTCATCTCAGGTCAGGTCACCAGACCAGGTCACGTGATGACCTCAACTCCAAAACGTTTGCAGTAGTACCGCAGCCACAGTTTTACGCCGATCGGTTTCAATCTTGCAGGACTTCATAAGGTCATAGATACCAACAATTTTGTTTATCTCGGATTTCTAATATCGGTGACTTAAGGTCAGGTCAATTTTGTGACCGCCAACACGGTTTTATCAATAACTATCGACATAATGCAAATAGAGCAGAGAAAACGGTACCAATATGTTTGTCTTGTCGAGACACATCTCCCAATATGCAACATGACCAACTTAGGTCACCACTCGACCTTGATCTTAGGTCAAATTTCTCAGTTGATCTAACCCGGTCACCATGAATATTATTCGAAGCGCCTTGACAAGACACACGCGATGGCGTAAACATTATTGCTTTATCTTTATTAGGTAAAAGGTTATTTGGGGAAAACTGTTTTGAAAACAAATTCACCTTTTTGACATTCGATGACCTCTGGAGCCTAAACTATTGACCTGAGCTCAAATCTGAGTAAACCTATGACGATTGCATTTTTCAATAACTTTCGATTGCTTTTTTCCGTTTGCTGCTAATGTAACAGCCGGGATTGGGATTAGCCCTAGTTGGGATGGGATTAGCCCTAGCTCTGCGTGCTCTGTATTAGTTAGTTAGCTGTAAGACGGTTTTCTTATTTCGTTTTAGCCGCTGTCTGTGCCTTCCGCATTGCGCCATATCGTTTCGTTGGCGCCACAATGTCGGGCTCCCGCAGCCCAGGCTATCCATCACACGCACGGCATGTGACACGTGTATATGTTGGGTATTTTCTTAACGACGACCGAGCAGCTCTGCCTCGAGTCGAGCTTGGAGCAAAAACCATAAAACTGTCAGTGATAGGGCGTATTGGGGAGCAGAGATATCCCACGCATCTAGTTGGCCTCGCTCGCTGTCGGCGTCAGAAGGGCGGTGCCCAGCCACTGTTGCTAAGGACGACGACTAGTTGGAACCGGCTAGCGCCGGTATCTAATGACGTCAGAAGCGACCTTTGACCTGAGTATAAAACGGCTCTCTGGCCGGCAGTGAGGGAGGTAAGCCAGTTCGAAGCTGGACCGAGTCGCGCTAACATCTCGTCTCTCTGTTGCCTCCGCCACTTGGACACTCTACTTTTGGCGATACAGTAACCATTGTTTACGTGGCACTCTGCCTGTGACCTGACTCTCTGTTGGCTAAGTGAACCGGAGTTGGCCTCTGTGTGTCTACTCTGCGTGTCTACTGCTTCAAATATCACCTCTGCCGTCTACCTCTGATCTTTGCCGAAGCTGGTGGGGTGCAGCCATTGCATCCACCAACAGCCACTGACGAGAGGGGGCCGTTACACTAACTATCATAGTTCCCGAGATATTTGGGGGTGTTCGAACCGAAGTCTTGAAAACTTGAAAATCTGACCCTTGATGACCTCTGGTGACCTCAATATTGACCTGAAAAAAATGAACGAAATACTTTCGAAAGAGCTTGTCTCGAGCTATCTAACGTTGTTTCCCGCTTGTCGCTACGTTGCGTGGTTTTCGAGATCATAGGGGGGGGGGGGGGGGGGGGGGGGGGGGGGCGAAATCCGCCCCCCCTCCAGGGCGTGTAATTATCAGAGGCCCTCCAGGGCGCGTGTTAACCCTATTCCCAGCGGGCGGCCAGAATTATGTTAACCTGCGGGGGCGGGGGCAGATTCTGCCCCCCCCCCCCCCAGAGATCTCGAGAACCGCTCGGTTGATTTTGATGTCAAAACGACCATTCGATTCGTCATGACAAAATCTTTCTTTTTGGACCCCGAAAATTATTTTGGTTAAAAATGGGGGGGGGGGGGGGGTCAGGGGCAAGAAATACGAACAAATTGTGTTTTTTAAAGGTCATTGCGGCCAAGTGGTTTGACCGATTTGCATGCCCCAAACGTTTTTGAGCTTCAAATGTACTGGTCTTTAATATGTCCAAAGACGAGTACCAAAATGCGAGTGCGAGTGCAAGTGCGAGTGCGAGTGCGAGTGCGAGTGCGAGTGCGAGTGCGAGTGCGAGTGCGAGTGCGAGTGCGAGTGCGAGTGCGAGTGCGAGTGCGAGTGCGAGTGCGAGTGCGAGTGCGAGTGCGAGTGCGAGTGCGAGTGCGAGTGCGAGTGCGAGTGCGAGTGCGAGTGCGAGTGCGAGTGCGAGTGCGAGTGCGAGTGCGAGTGCGAGTGAGAGTGAGAGTGAGAGTGAGAGTGAGAGTGAGATGTGAGTGAGTGAGTGAGTGAGTGAGTGAGTGAGTGAGTGAGTGAGTGAGTGAGTGAGTGAGTGAGTGAGTGAGTGAGTGAGTGAGTGAGTGAGTGAGTGAGTGAGTGAGTGAGTGAGTGCGTGCGTGCGTGCGTGCGTGCGTGCGTGCGTGCGCGCCCGCGAGCGCGCGCGCGTGTGCGTGTGTTGTGTGTGTGTGTGTGCGTGTGTGCGTGCGTGCGTGCGTGCGTGCGTGCGTGCGTGCGTGCGTGCGTGCGTGCGTGCGTGCGTGCTTGCGTGCTTGCGTGCTTGCGTGCTTGCGTGCGTGCGTGCGTGCTTGCGTGTTTGGGCATTTGCTACCTTTGATATATTAGGGTTCATTCCTCTGGAAATTGCGAGTTTCAAAGCCGAATACCAGCATTTGGGTCAGTAGTTACAACTCTCACTCATACATGGCGTTACTGTTAGGTGCCTAAAATCGCACCGTAAATCTTCGATTTCTGTCTTACCATGCGAGTTAACAATGGTATAAACATATGTTACAGTATGCTATGTTATATACCCAAACAGCATACGGGGAACTGAAAATTATGATTTTAGAAACATACATAAATTATTAATGCCCATATTCACAATTATTTGCAAAACTTGACCAAAACCGAAAACTTTATGGCGCGTGAGGCAGGCTTTAATATTGATCGATGTGGATACAAATGCACCAATAGTCTTCAAATTGACCAAATCATGGGATTCTATGGTGACCTAAGCGATGCGACGAACTTCGTCAAAAGTGAACTGGCCTAATGCCCATTTACCATCAACATAAATTATTGAATACATATCAACATAACCCAATGAAGAGATTGTCCTTTTGGCATAACACATATATACAATACAAATTATGTATGTCCAGATGCATGCTCTCCATAATTTTCAGATCCATATCTGACCTTGCACTATGGGCCGGGCACCTAGGGAAAACCGGACTTAATTCAACGACTGGGGCCAGCTTTGCCAAATTTGGTAATATGGTGTAAATTGATATGCTGATATCGAATATAACCTCTGTTTTGTGATTTGCCGATGTTCAATGGCGATGTCAAGGTCAAGGTCGGGCACAAAAGGTCACTATTGGCAATAGGTCTACGAAAGTCATGCGACACATGTTTTACGGGTTATTTTACACGTAAAATTCGATAGTAGTAGCCATTTTCACCACCTGATCCCGTGTCATGTCCCTTTGGTAAAGTTCAGGTCAAGGGTCAGGTCAGATAGGGTCAAAATTTAAAATTGATAATATAAATACAAAAGGCATGTTTCTAGACCAGTTTTGTCTTAGAAATACAGTGGTGGAATTTATTTGTCAGTATCTGGTCACTAAAAGCCAAACAACGCAACTTAAAAAAATGACGTCATGTGTTACTCATACTTAGGGAGCCATGAGTCAGTCAAAAATAAAGTAATTGCTTTGCAATTTGGTTTTGGCATCGTCCATACTTGGTTCCCCAATATTCATTCATGTTTTTAAAATATATTTAACCGAATGATTTCAATGAAATTTTCCCGCAAAAAAATAATGATGGGAGATGGAAATCCTGGCCCTGTAATAGGCTTTGTGACGTCACTGTGACCTAACCTGACCTAGGATTGACACCAAACATTACCAACATTTGTCCTAGATATTTATTTGAAGGTATCCGAAGTTTCAATTTGCTATCCCTACGCGTTCGCGTGATATTGAAGCTTGATCTACGCGTTCGCGTGATATTGAAGCTTGATCTACGCGTTCGCGTGATATTGAAGCTTGATCTATGCGTTCGTAGTTTCCTTTCCTGTCGCTAGATGGCAAGCCGCCGTGTACTTGTTTGCAAAATGAAGGATTTTCGTTTTTCGCGCAAAAATGCGCAAAAGTTATCAATAAGATATCTAAAAGAAAGCCCTTGCGGATATCGTCAACTAAAAAGGTCTGTGATCTTCCGTGATCTTTTTTTAATTGCTCCACTCCACTTCCCTCCCGCCTCCGCAACATTGATGTGCAGAACATGTCCCAAATTCATTGAGCATACCATATTACCAGGCTTATCTATTTCTCTCTGGAGATGTTCAACCAGGCTACATGGAATACCTTTACTAGATATGTCTTCGTTTGATTAATTCGTTGAAATTGTAATGCGCAAAGAGCATCGAAGAAGACGAATAAAATCGTCGCCTTTGCATGCGATTTGACAGATTACACGAAGCCTATGTTTACGCCCTCGTGGAGCCAATATACCTGGTCCCACGTTCATTTGAATGTGATATTTGAATTCTGCGGACAATTTAGCGTCGAATAACAACCGAACCGACTCCACCAAACGAATGTCGTTTTTTATTAAAGTCCGTTTTTTTCTGGTGTTTTTCCCCGTTTTTTTCCCTTGGTCACTTGAATTGAACAAATGCGTCCAGTGTCTCTTGACGCTTCATCTTGATCTTCTTCACATAAAGGAAAAGTATTATACTCTGTGTAATGGTACAGCTATGCGGGCATGAATTTCCAACATTGTGCGAAAGCTTTGACAACAGGCCTCACCAGCATTCCGCTAGATCTGGCAGCCAAGGTTAGCTTGGTTTTTGTTATGCTATTGTATGCTTATATGTCGCCAGTTATCCAATTTTTGTTTATGTGCCCAGTATCAGTGTATCATGGCATAACACCCGCCCTGGTGGGGGAGGTCATTTTGCCCCCCCCCCCCCCCTTGAGGTTTTTCGTGAATAGCGGGAAAACGGCGGCATGCAACGCTGCCAAATTTGGTACAGCTATTCAGGCATCAATTTTCCACACTGTGCGAACGTTTTGACAACATGTCATTTGAGGTCAGGTCACCAGGTCACGTCAAGTGACCTTGCCTCAACAAATGTTTGTGGTCATGTCAAAGCCACAGTCTGTGTCTGAGAGATTTGAAACTTGCAGGATTTCATAAGGTTATAAGTACTTACAATGAGTTCATCTCTGATGCTTTGTATCGGTGACCTAAGGTCAGGTCCATTTCGTGACCTTCCCATTATAAGTCAATGGGAAAATAAGCAAATGCTTCCTATTCAGAGAACATGCATTGGATCAGGCCAATTATTTCAGAATCATGTTATTTTAGCTCATTCTTGATGACCCAGGTGCAGTTGTTGCTCAGTGGCCTCTGCAAGGTCAGCTGAGGTCATCTGAGGTCACCAGCATGTTTTGCCAATAACTCTTGATAGAATAAAGATAGAGACATGCAAATGACACCACTGTGTTTGACTCGTCGAGTCGCGTCGCCCTATATGCAACATGAAATACCTGGATCACCAAATGACCTTGACCTGAGGCCAAATTTTGAAGTTGGTCTAACCAGGTCACAATTGATATGTTTCGAAGTGTCGTGACGAGAAAAGCACGATGGTGTTACAATTATTGTTCTATGTTTAACCGATAACAAGTTATTGACGAACAACGTTATTGGGAAAAATGCCCTCGTGACCTTTTGTGACCTCTGGAACCTAAACTATTGACCTGGACTAAAATTTTAGGACACCAAGTGCGATTACTTTTTTTTCAAGAGCTTTCGATTTCTTATTTCTGTGTGTTCCTAGCTATCATAGTTCCCGAAATATTTGGGGGTGTTCGAAGCGAAGTCCTAAAACTGGAAAATCTGATATTTGATGACCTCTGGTGACCTCAATATTGACATGAGCCAAATACCGAAGTAACTTCGAATGTTCTTGTCGAGAGCTTTCTAATGTTTTTTTCCCGCGTCTTTCTAACCTTTTTGGTTTTCAAGTTAGAGGGGGGGGGGGGTATTTTGACCCCTCTCACACCAGAGCGATGTTGTATCAGAGGCCCACTGGGGCGCGGGTTAATTAAATGTGCCATCTAATACCAAAACAACAACATGAAACAATATAACAAAAAACAACCTAACCTTGGTGGCCAGATTTAGCGGAATGCTGGTGGAGCCAGCTAGATGATTAACCCCATTCTGATTCTGATTCTTGAAGCCCGAGATCAAGATCAGAGATTAAGATGAAAATACAATGTTTAAACATTTTAAATTTCACAGCCATGGTCCTACATCTAGGTAAATACAAACACTACCTAAAATCACCCTATGTCAATATTGAAAACAACTTGAAAAGGCGACCTTATCGACCTTATCAGAGGACAAAGATTGTGATGGTGGTAAGCAATGTGGCAGCCTGTGTGGGCTGTGTGGTAACGTTTAATATTTTCCAAGCATTCTTCTTCCAAGATGAAAACAAATGCTTATTTTATCCGACCACCTAATTTTTATGCTAAGTGACGTCATTTGACAACGTTAACGAAATATTGCAATAATTAATGACATTAATGGCTTCAGATAACGTCACTTAGCATTCACAATTAGGCATTCGGATACATGTGGGAGATCTTAAGGGTGGGCGATGATAGGAATTGGGGGATATGTAATGTGCGGCATGTGATTTAAAGTAAAACTTCGAAACGTTTAATTTTACCCATATTTTTTTTTCACAGATGGTCGTACCAAGTATGCATTTTTATGCTGGGATTATATTTGCGTTTCTGTATTCTTTTTAAATAAAGGGCTTACACAAAAGTTCTACCAAAAATTGCCCCGGCCCCGCCGTGGCAACTCTGAAGTTGCCCCGGCCGCAGCCGGGACTGCCCTATAGGATTATCCACCCATGGTCATACTGACATAGTCATGTGACCACTTTGGCGGCCAAGCTAATCACCTTCAGAAGCCTCGCACTTCTATCTGTCCCTGCCGAACCTTGCCTATATACAGTGAAGCCAATATCGCACGCGCGGGATGACCAGACAGCAGATGATCAGAGCGTTTCGCACGGTGGAGACCGATCAAGAGGGCTTCACTTACGTACGGCATTGCTATCATCCTGGTTCCAAGCCAAGTGGCAGTCAGAAGTACGTCCAGCAATTTGCCCAGTTCGGCTTGAAGTCTCCCCACCGACCCGACCCGTGCGATGACGACCCGCGGGCATTTTTAATAGTACCGAGCGGAGAGATTTCAGGTTTGGTTGCGTTAGGTTACGTTATGTTTCAGGTTTGGTTACGTTAGGTTACGTTAGGTTTCAGCTTTGGTTACGTCAGGTTACGTTAGGTTTCAGTTTTGGTTACGTTAGGTGTGCGCCCATGGGCGTGGAAGCAAGACGTTAGGGAATATAGGGAATGTAGCGAGGATGGCATGCGTTTGATTTGGGTGGGAAGGTTCGTTTTGGTGTCCATTATAAGGCTTTGGGTGTCGTCAGTTCGCTGGTCACACGAGCAGTAGGTATATGGTTGCAGTGGTTGTGTACAGCTCTGTGAGGTAATATGTTACCTGGAGGGAGCATCTCAGCATCACCACCCTGTCCTCTTCCTCCTGCTCCTCCCCCTCTGCAATCAGACCGAACACCGGTTCATGTCAGAGATATGGAACGAAAGATGGCGAAAACACTGCACTATACCTTAAGCGAAAGATCAAATACAAAGAAATAAGGAAATAAGTCATACAAGCATTTCGGAGAGTACAAAACTGTTACCTTCATCTATCTCATATTGACAAAGGCACCAAGCAGCCAGCTTGGTCGAGCTTATCGGGCCTAAGGCGTCTTACGAAGAACACTGAGCCAGCCGTTAAGTTATGTGAAAACATCGCTGCTAGAAATTTTGGTTAGCGCGGAAACCGGTGCCTCAAATTTAACAGACCAACTAGAACACCGCAATAGCGGTTCAAGACGTGGATACGCGTTTTTACCATGTTTAGTTAGAATCAACGATAATTCCTAGGACTTTTCCCGATTGTTTTCCCTTTTATTTGCGTACACACATCCCATCAACACTGATCATCAAACACAACTCGTCAAAACAAAACATACAAAACACTTCTAACCATTACAACAAACTCTCACACATCCATACGAACCTACCAATCGTAGGCGGCCCGGCCCCCGCCCGCGCCGCCTCGCGTACATCCGCGGCGTAACCTCGCGAAGCGGCGCCGGCCTCGCCACCGCGCTGGCCGGGCGTGCGAGCCGTCGACCAGCCTAGCCGAGTCGGCGACCCGCACCCCGGCCGGCCGACCGACCCGGAAAAATGGGCCAACGGCCGGTCCCAGGTAAAGGGCGGGGCCTATTCCTATTAAAGTATATAGTTATGACATCGTCCCACGCAAAGGCACATCATAAAACGACACTCTTCCCATCAGAAAAACACCGCCACTTTGAAGCAAATCGCTTATTTCTGCCTTGCCTAACCGCAACAACTCTTTCAGCTTCAAAATACTGTTTGACTTGCGTTCGTAAACCCTCAAGCTCGAAAGCATTGCCATTCATCTGCTGTACATACATATGCACATTGCACATATCGCTTTGCCAATCTAGATAATCAGATAATCACAAGACACATGGCACATTTCTTGCTCCAAACACAACTGTACGTGCATCATGAACAGCAAGAGCTGGTTGTATCCCTTGATTTACCATCCGGAACAAATTGCACCAAAAGGTATGCACAGGCTCACAATTATACAGGTAATGCACAGTCGGTCCCATAATGATCTTTCCTTGCCACCACGTGGCGCTACGGTCGCGATAGGCACACACATGGTGGTTTCCCTAGCGTAGGTTGGCACCCATTGTGGCTGTCTGGCAGGTCCGTGACCTGGGGAGGGGGAGGGAGGGAGGGAGGGAGTGCGGGGCGTTGTCGGAATGGAATGCGCCGCGACCCGGGTGGTGGTCAGGGCAGTCTGTCTCGAGGGTCAAGAGGTCGCCTGTCTTGAGCTGGCTGTGTGGGTCAGACCAGGACGGAGCGGTGCAGATTCCGCCAAGAATCGGCCGGCACCGCACCGGGCGAGCTGTCAAACCGGTCCAGCCCCGCCTCGGTACTGGATTCAGCCAGCTATCGTTTTGCCTACCTTGGGAGACCCAGAACTAGGGAAGATCATTATGAGACCGACTGTACATACATACCAGTGTATCATTTCCCCCACCATAAGTACATTCTAGTGAATCTATAATGCGCCTTATAGGCTCCACACATGGCAAATTTAGGCTGATAGGCTGGCTAATAGGCTCGTAGAGAAATGTTCCACAGTGGACCTGTTCTCAGACACTCTCTCATCATTTCGTGGCAAAGTAAGGTCATTTGTCGCTTCATTGTAAGTAGGTAGACTATACGCGCTATGTACGTTTTATTTGTCACCGGTGTCGAAATGTGATATGTATTGCTGTGTGTTGTTATTGTTACTTTTTACTTCTATTTAATTTTATATTCGTTTTCATTTTTACCTTTGCCTTCATTTTTGCTATTTTATCTTCACTATTTCATCACATATTTCTTATTTCGTATTTTATTCTTAAATTGTAAATCCATTTGTGTCATTCAACAGCTTTTAACAATCGCTTTTGTATTATAGAGGATCTTTTAGGTGATCTTTTGTATTATTATAGGTATAGATGGTTATGGGGGAGGGATATAATGTGATCTTTTAAGTATATGAATGCGTTTGGTTTTATCTGTGTGACTTCGCCCATAAATAGTTCACCCGTCGGCGATGATGTTAAATAAATAAATAAATAAATAAAATAAATGATGTACTGAAACCGCCTGGTATATCTGTGCACAATCTGGTATTGGAAGGACTGAATTTGAGTAGATGAACAGCATCGGTACGGAATTTCGAGGTATTCAGGCCATGTTTCTGGCGCAATGTGCTCAGATTCCCACTGCAATAGCGCCTTTGGTTAACGATTTGCTAAACCCAAACGGTATAGCTCTTTTGTTCTGAAAGTTGCAATCGTTTTATTCTGCGTTCCTACCCTACAGCGAACTTGTACTGCTCTCGTTTGTGTGGTTATAATTTCGTAAGTTCCTCCATGCCGTAAAAGGGCCTTCCAACTCGAGGGAATAGCGCTTACTAATCCTTGGTATCGGAGGATATCGACCCTGATATTTGGATATTTCCTGCTAAATTGTGCGTACGTCAGGTACGTCCCTGCCTAGTAATCAGATCATCGATAAACATTATGCCTTGCCATTTCATTAGAGAGTAGAGCAAAGGACTGTTATTTATCAATATATGTTCACTATACCACACTATCTCTTCTCTAACTGAAGCCCCAGAAACCGGTTCAGCATTGCAAAACATCGTTTCAAATCTTTGGAGTAAGTCGATATAAAAATTGCTGAACTTACAGCTTGCAACCACTTTATTGAAAAATCTAGTTATGAAGAAATATTTAATGGAAATTGGGGCGATGCGTTGTTGAAATATTGTGAGACCTAGACGGAAAATGTAATATACGGATGGCCCAGTTTAGCCTAAGAGCATTATATAGCATTATAGGCATTGAATAGACGTAGCTCCTAAGCTCCCTTGCTTCACTGCTTGGTATAATATGTCGCGGGCTTGGTATAATATGAACAACATTATTAAACTCTGGATCCTGCTCAATATGTGTTTGAGGATAACTAGGCATGCTATCACATAATTCATCTTTGATATCGCCAGGCTCTTGGAAACAGTTATTCTGCCCTTAATGCTCAGATTAGAGCCCTTCATGGGACGCATTTTAAGCCCCCATCCCGTTCCAGCCCATTCAGCCAGACTCAACCCGTTCAAATCCGAATTCATAATTGATGGGGCTCCCATTCCCACCCGTTTCAGCATATTTAACTTTTTGTGGTGCTAAAAAATGATATGGTCTGTCCCATACCCGTTTCTATCCGTTCATTTCCCAAAAGTTTGCCCCATTCCCACCCATTCCCGTCCCATTCCCATTCCCATACGGGATTGCCACTCCATGAAGGGCTCTCAGATGTCGCTGCGACCACATATTCAAGACTACCTTGATGTCATGCAAAATGGGTTCTATATTGTCTTCCAAACAATTTTGGTTAACAGAAAACCACACACCTAATATTTTGACCTTCTTGGAAGGCTGAATGCCACATACTGCTTACGCTTTGGCTCGTCACCACCCTAACCACATATATTTAGTCTTGTTCAAGGCTAACTCTAATCCAGAAGCCCCAGCAAAAATCATCCAAGACTCGTATCAATTCCTGCACAGACTCTTCATCCCTAGCAAAAACCGTGATATCAGCCGTTTTCACGAAGGAATTTTGTGCTGAAAAGTTTCTGAAAAATTCTGAAAGTTTTGAAAAAGTACACAACTTTTACATGCGATTTTGGGCTAGAAATGTCCTTCATAATTTTGTAATATGTTGGTAAGAATCAATTATATTGACAAAATTGCGGTTTGGTGGTAATAAGCAAGATAAGTATTGATAGGATCTTCCTGAAACTTCCTGAAAGTTTCAGGAAGATTCTATCAATACCTACCTACCTTGCTTATTACCACCAAACCGCAATTTTGTCAACTTATTTTATTTCTAGCCAAAAATCGCATGTAAAAGTTGTGTAGTTTTTCAAAACTTTCAGAATCTTTCAGTAATTTTTCAGCGCAATAACCCTTCGTGAAAACGGCTATCATCAGCGTATTGAGTCATTTTCACTTCCACCCCACAACTAACTCCGTTTATGTTATCTGAGGCCCTTATCTTAATCGCGAGGGTTTCAACTTCCAGAGAGGGGACAGCCCTGCATAATTCCACGCTGGGGCGTAAACCAGTCGGAAGTAAATCCGTTGTTAATAATAGCCAGTTCCAAAAGGTTGTATAATAATTGCACCCACCTTACAAAATCGGCACCGAAGTTAAATTGTCGAAGCAAGTTAAAAATAAAGTCATGCTCAAGTAAATTGAGCGCGGCCTTGAAATCGAGAGCACACGTAATTCCTGAGCTCCCGTCAATTGACGTGTAGTCAATCACATCCTGTATGACCCTTAAAGGGACATTGCCACCTCGCAGGCCAATATGGAGTTTTTGGTGTGTATCGGTCGATTAAGCGTGTCCGATTTCACCTGCAAAATTTGGTTCCCGAAACTCCCCCCCCCCATTAGATCAAAGAATACATTTGCACCACTCATGCTTGTCAAGCATTCGTAAAATTGGAGTGGCCACATCACTATTTAGAATCACTTCTTTGCGGACTGTTATTTTCTTTTGAATGTTGCAAACTCAACATCACCATTCCGTCAGTGCACTTTAAAATTAAAAAGCGTATGCAGTTAATTATATTTTCAACAACCTTAGCCTCTTTCATAATAAAACAGCAAGAATTGCTATGGCTCGACTTTGGGACCGTAGGAGTTATGTGACCACATAACACAGATATACTTTTCAAGGTCAAGTCTCGGCGAATTCGTACGTTTCGGCTTTGGGCGGGCGCCAATACCACAGCCAAACTGGATGAGAGCGGCCATCATTAATATAGTACTGAGCACAGCTGGGACCAACGTTTTGGAGTCAGAAATAAGTACAAAATGCTTTGCCGATACACTGCTCTAGGTGTTGCATGAGCAAGTTTAAGCTTGAGCATACATGATTTTTGATCCCCACCATTCATTTAAGTTGCCTTTTAGAAGTCCTCCGGAGGTGACAATATCCCTTTAAATTGTCCCGAATGTTCCTTCCTTTGTTAAATCTGTCTTGATCACAATTCACCATTGAGCCGATTACTCTCGTCAGTCGTACCGCAAGCAACTTGTCAATTATTTTATATACTACATCCAGGACGCAAATTGGTCTCTTATTCTTTAGCTGTTTTTTATCGCCCTATTTAGGGATTAGGGTTACCACTCCTCTACGTTGCGTAATTAATAGCAATCCTGTATCAAGCGAATCGTTGATGTAATTCGTAACTACTCCTCTAAGTTTACTAACCCTTCCCAAAGACGATGCAAAAATTATTTTGTAAAACCTGATACTGACGGTGATTTATTCCCCGACATTACATTTTTGTTCCCCGACATGACAAAAAGAAGTTCGCCGCCGCCGAGCCGCCATGGGGTCCGCCGCCAGGCGGCGGGACACCGCACCACCCGCGAACAGCAGAGTAACCAGGCGGCCGGCCTCCACCCAACCTCCGAAGCCAGCCGCCGCGCCGGGCCAACCGCCGGTCGAGCCGACGCTAGCCGCCGGATAGCCTCTGAATTCCTAGGATTACGGCATGTCTACTGATATACTAATTTCCTGGTTTCCAACCGTATCAGGGAAGTTTGATTGAAGTATTATACATTAAGAATTGAGATTGGATAAGTAATCCATTTCCTTTTTGGGGGATGGATGCGTTGACAGTTCTGATTGAGCCAAGTGCAAAACTACGGACAGAGTTTTCTCGATACATTGTCCTTTAACACGCGCCCTGGAGGGCCTCTGATAATTACACGCCCTGGAGGGGGGGGGGGGCGGATTTCGCCCCCCCCTATTATCTAAAAAAACACGCAACGTAGCGACAAGCGGGAAACGACCTTAGATAGCTCGAAACAAGCTCTTTCGAAAGTATTTCGTTCATTTTTTTTTCAGGTCAATATTGAGGTCACCAGAGGTCATCAAGGGTCAGATTTTCAAGTTTTCAAGACTTCGGTTCTAACACCCCCAAATATCTCGGGAACTATGATAGTTAGCAGCAAACGGAAAAAAAGAAATCGAAAGTCATTGAAAAATGCAATCGACATAGGTGTCCTCAGATTTGAGCTCAGGTCAATAGTTTAGGCTCCAGAGGTCATCGAATGTCAAAAAGGTGATTTTGTTTTCAAAACTGTTTTCCCCAAATAACCTTTTACATAATAAAGATAAAGCAATAATGTTTACGCCATCGCGTGTGTCCTGTCAAGGCGCTTCGAATCATATTCATGGTGATCGGGTTAGGTCAACTGAGAAATCTGACCTCAGGTCAAGGTCAAGTGGTGACCCAAGTTGGTCATGTTGCATATTGGGAGACGTGTCTCGACGAGACAAACATATTGGTACCGTTTTCTCTTCTCTATCTTCATTATGTCGATAGTTATTGATAAAACCGTGTTGGAGGTCACAAAATTGACCTGACCTTAGGTCACCGATATTATAAATCCGAGATGAACAAATTGTTGGTATCTATGCCCTTATGAGGTCCTGCAAGATTGAAACCGATCGGCGTAAAACTATGGCTGTGGTACTACTGCAAACGTTTTGGAGTTGAGGTCATCGCGTGACCTGGTCTGGTGACCTGACCTGAGATGACCTGAGGCCAAGAATTTTACATAATGCGGGAAGTTCATTTCTAAACAGGTATACAAAAAGGCGGCGCTGCGCGCCGCCGTTTTTGCGCTATGCTCGAAAAACCGGAGGGGTGGGCGGATTTCGCCCCCCCCCCCTCCAGGGCGCGTGTTAAAGGTCCACCCTTTTGACGGCGTATCTGAGTCAAGGCATTCTAATGTCCGCTGCAAGTAACGCCAGTCGCCAATACTGCGCCGTTGTCCAATACTGCGCCGTTGTGCACGTGAATTGATATGAACTTACCAAGGAGGCGAGCATGGCCATTGGCCATTTGCGTTGAATGGTTTTGCCGGAAGATATGACGATACAAAGGAAGGTATACAACGGCCGCACATTCCATATGTGATATTGGATCACGCTTGGATCCTGTGCTATTATATCACGTTTTCGTGCATGTGACCTGTGGGTGTTGGATATGAATCGCGCTCTGTTTGACATGTCACGGAGCGCAATACAACTGTCAGTGGTCCGCACCGTGGGCGGAGAGGGTGCCACGTGCCGCCAGTCGACTGGAAACGGACACCGGAAGTCTTTCCACTGCATTGCCGCTTCTAGCGGTATTTTTAGCTTCCAAATAGTTCCTGTAGTTTGAGCTCACGTGTGGACATTTTTGATGATCCCTATTTGCCACCAAAGAACACTACCACTACCACCACTGTCGGATCCAAACGAGGGGGGGGGGGGGGGGGGTCAAACGGGCCATGCTCCACAAAACGCCTGGAATCGGCCGACGCATTTTCTGATTTAAAAGAAAATCTGAGCAATGTGCTACGGAAAGTTTAAAAACAAAATTAACTAACCGTTTTCACGAAGAATTATGGTGCGAATTTTTTACAACTTTTTAAAATGTTTTGCAAAGTTTCGACGATCCATTCCTAAACTACACAACTTTTACATGCGATTTTTGGCTAGACATGTCCCTCATAATTTTTTAATATGTTGGTAAGTATATAATATGTTGACAAAATTGCGGTTTGGTGGTAATTAATTTGGTAGTAATTGGTGGTAATCAATAAGTATTGATAGGCCAGTTGTGATGCCAGATCTCCACCGACTGAAACTTTCAAAACATTCAGAATGATTCAGAAGGATTGTGTGGTGTGTGACGCTATTGGACACAATAGACTCGCCTCCCGCAGCCCGATCCGGCGGCCGGGCTGTGCGGCTTGACTTTGTCCATGTGCGTGCGGCACGCGGGTCGGAAGCGGCGGCGAATCGATGCTGGCACATCACTGCGCATGCGCAGACCGACCTGTGATCCATGACGCTGCCAGATATAGTAACTAGTATAATGGTATGCTAAACTGAACGAATGGACTCTAGACGCATACTTTCTTTAAACACGGCCAATTTTGTATCATAAACTTGTTATGAGTTCAATACGTGCTTCCATAACTATTGAATAGTGATAAATCGCCTAAATCAGGAATTTATTTCTTGAAATGTATAATATACTAAGACTTTTATACAAAGCTTTTAAAAACATTTCAGAACTTTTCAGAATCTTTTCAGCGCAATAATCCTTCGTAAAAACGGCTACTATTCATGTTTAAGGAAGCGAAATCATATGAGTTTTTCGAGCCTTTTGGGATTTGTCTCCAATCCTACCTGCCCCAAACCATTTTACCGTTATCGATCTGCCGAACACCACTGCACAGTGTCCCTTACCTGTTATCGCACCACATCACCCCACAGTGTCGTACGTGCCACATAAACCCCCCATAATACCCCTACCTACAACCAACATTCGGTTACCACCGAAGAACACCACACAATACCCCTACCTACCACCAAAGAACACCACACAATACCCCTACCTACCATCGAAGAACACCACACAATACTCCTACCTACCATCGAAGAACACCACACAATACCCCTACCTACCATCGAATAACACTACACAATACCCCTACCTGCCATCGAAGAACACTACACAATACCCTTACCTGCCATCGAAGAACACCACACAATACCCCTACCTACCATCGAAGAACACCACACAATACCCCTACTTACCATCGAAGAACACCGCACGATACCCCTACCTGCCATCGAAGAACACCACACAATACCCCTACCTGATATCGAAGAACACCACACAATACCCCTACCTGCCATCGAAGAACACTACACAATACCCCTACCTGCCATCGAAGAACACCACACAATACCCCTACCTGCCATCGAAGAACACCACACAATACCCCTACCTGCCATCGAAGAACACCACACAATACCTATCCCTATCTCCTACCGAACCACACCACTTTCCCGTCCCACAGTGTCCCTCCGCCCACCTACACAGTGCCTATACCCCCCCGCTCCCTCCTTCCTTCCCAGCACCACTTGCACAATACACGCAGTGCCCTTACCTGCCACCAAACCACACCGCCTGCCCGATACATGAGGTGATGCCGCAGGCAAGCAGAAGCAGAAGCGGAGGACGGAGCATGGCTGCAACACCCGGACTCGCCGAGCTCACCGGTCCGACTCGCGAGAGTGGTGAGTCAGCTGCGACCCGTCACTGCAGGGGTCAGCACGATGCTGACATTTCGGGGACACGTCAGCCACGGCCGGCTCCATGTCATGTCAGCCACGGCCGGCTCCGACTGCTCGGTGGAAAGACAGGACTGCAGAGCGGCCGAGCGGACCGGTCAGTCAGCGGGTGGAGTGTACTGGGTACTGTATACAGTAGAGCGTCCCACTTTTCAAAAAAGTTTTCCGGGCAACTTCGCCCCCTGCGATTCCCGTTCTCTGATGAAAATGATCTATGGGACCAAGTTTGGTGGATTTTGGTCGGTAATCTTAACCCGGCATTGACGGGTCTGAGCAGAACGCCATTGACGGGGGGGGGGGGGGGGGCGTTAAACCCCCCTGGTTATCTTCCGAACCAATGATTGCAGCGAGACGCGCAAGACAGCATTCGAAAGCTCTCAATGAGACGAATTTAAACCATGCTAAAAATGTCAAAGTGAGGTCAAATGTCAGGTCACGGTCAGGTCAAAGGTTAAAATCGGCGTATTTAAGTTTATGGGCCATACTTTCCATCCAAAGCCTTCGATTGCGACCAGTTTCACCCAAAGTGCTGCCAAAGGTATGATGCATATCCCGCATGAGCTAAAGTGAGATTATTGCCCAAGGTCAAGGTCAAGGTCAGGTCACAAAAGGTAACTATGCTCAATATCTACGAAAGTCATGCAACACATGTTTTATGAGTTATTTTCCACGTATAATAAGATAGTGATAGTCATTTTACCACCCGACTTCATTTACGTGAAGTAAATGTCAATTTTAGGTCAAATTCAGGTCACAGAAGGTCAAAGTTTTAAATGGTTAAATCGAAACAACAAAGGCATGTTTCTAGACCAGTTGTGTCTCAGAAATACAGTGGTAGCATTTATTTGTCTGTATCTAGTCAATAGAAGCCAAAAAAACGTAATGTCAAAATATGACGTCATGAGTTACCCATATTTTAGATGTCATAAGTCAGTCAAAAATAAAGATATCAGTTTGAAATTTGGTATGGTAGTTGCCTAGGTATGGTTCTCTGACAAATCTTCCGGTTTTTTAATATTTTAGAAAATTTTAATTTTGTGATAATTTTCCCACAAAAAAGTTTTTTGTTGAGTTTTTGGTAGTCAAAACCATTAAAAAAAAATCCGAGATTTCAAGGTTTGTAGCCGTTTCAATTTGCTATCTTTTGGCGTTTTTATTGCATTTTGCTTCAAATGTGGCATTTGTACGGCCTGGCAAAGTTTAGCTGATTTTGGTGTAAAACTCGTGTGTAGTGACGTCGCTAAATTCGCTATAACTCGAGAAAAAAATCGACGAAATTTCTTTATTTTTGCACACAATACGTAAAAATAATATATAAGAAGGTAATCATCCGAGCAGCGGATCAAGTTATCACCTCAAAGTCCCGTTTTAACCCTCCATTGGCTGGGTTGGGCGTTTTTCGCCCACCCTGACGAACTTTCACAATAGCTCAAAAACCAAAAGTGCTACCGACGTGAAACTTCAGATTCCTTCTTCTACATGAATGTTACGTCTTCTGTACAAAAATGAATAAATTTTATTGACCATTTATTGAAACACGGCGAATTTAGTGACGTCACTACACACGTGTTTGACACAAAACTTAGCTTAATTTTAGCAGGCCGTACAAATTCCATTTTTTAAAAAAAGAAAAATGCAATCGAAAAACGTCAAAATATAGAAAATGACAAGGGCTACGATATGGCTATTGACTATCTCGGATTTGTGAAACTTTTGTTTTTTTTACCCCCCAAAATTCAAAAAAAAAATGAAGAAATTCCCTCAAAATAATTTTTTTATAACATTTTCAAAAAACTAGAAGATATGTAGAAGAACCACATGTGGAAAATGCCCAAAAGAAATTTCAAAGCAATATCTTCATTTTTGACTGACTTATGGCTCACTAAGTATGAGTAACTCATGACGTCATATTTTTTAATTGCGTTTTTTTTTTGCTTTTGGTGACAAGATACAAACAAATAAATGCCGGCACTGTATTTCTGAGACAAAACTGGTCTAGACACATGCCTTGTTGATTTATATTTATTTATTTCAAATTTTGACATGTGACCTGACCTTGACCTTATATGGTCAGATTGTGAAAAAGGCTGCTGAAAATGGTTTTCCGGGCACCTTTGTAGAGTCTAAAGGGACCTGCAGTTGTTGTTGTTCACACTAAGGTCCGGCTTATTTTCTCATTTAGCGTATGCTTGACGGCGAATTAAGAAACGACCATATATGCATTCAAACTGCATTAATGAGAGCTTGAAATTGAGATATTGACGCATTAGCTCACCTTATCCATTGGCTGCTTTTAAGCAAAAACACGTTTTTAGCGCTTTGCGGTGGTAAAAACGGACTTTTGCTTAAAAACAGCCAATGGATAAGGTAAGTCAATGCGTCAATATATAAATTTGAAGATCTCAGTAATGCAGTTTGAATGCATATATGGTCGTTTCTTAATCCTCGCCCTACGGGATCTTCTTTCACCTTCGCCCTACGGGGGGAGGGCCTGACAGGCTCCCCTGTTAACTTCCAAACTAAGCAATTTAGAGCAATGCAGTAAGAAACAGCATGTTGCCTGTCATGAGAGGAATATAACAGAAGGCGATTTTTAGGTTTCAGGTCAACGGGTGACCTTCCAGGTCAAGTGAATGACCTCGGATCGACCACGTCCAGAACAGCGATTTTGCTCTATCAGAAAACCTAATAATTCGAAATTGATAAATGTAAATAAAAAGGCATATTCCTAGACCAGTTTTGTCTCAGAAATACAGAAATGGTAATTATTTGTTCGTACCTTGTCAAAAAATCCAAAAAAGTTATTTATAAAAATGACGTAATGAGTTGCTTACACTTAGGGAGCTATCGCTCAGTCAAAAATAGAGATATTGCTTTGAATTTGGTTTGGGTATTGTCCATACTCAGTTCTGTCACATGTATTCCGGTTTTTCTAACATCTTTGCATTTCTTTTTTTTTGTGTGGTGATTTAAAGAAAATACTTTTTAATTTTAGGGGTCAAAAACCCAAAATTTTGGAAATCCGAAATTGCCATTTTAAAGAAAATGCTATTTTGTGTCTTTGGTGAATTGTGTTTGCAATTTGTTACAAAACTTTATTTTCTACGATTTTTCCAATATTTATCGTTTTTCCACCAAAATGACGTCATGAAAACATGATTATCTCCCAAAACTCTTAACCAATTGCAATGAAATGTTTACAGCTTACGTATAATTGTTGTGAACTATTGAGAATTTCAGCAAGATGCACTTAATGTGTAAAAAGTTATTCCAGAAAAACCTTAGGGGGAGGGCTGGCAGGCCCCCCCCGTAGGGCGAGGGTTAATTCGCCGTTCAACATGCGCAAGAGGAGAAAGAAGCCGGACCTTAGTGGACCCCCCCGGAACTGCGGGAGAGGGGGGGGGGGGCGTACCCACTTACTGCACCCACCCCCTGCACCCACTCATTATACACACTCACTGCACCCACTCATTATACACACTAACAACACCCATCCACTGCACCAACTTATTAAACACACTCACTGCACCCACTCACTGCACCCATTCACTGCACCCACTCACTGCACCCACTCACTGCACCCACTCACTGCACCCACTCACTGCACCCACTCACTGCACCCACTCACTGCACCCACTCACTGCACCCACTCACTGCACCCATTCACTGCACCCACTCACTGCACCCACTCACTGCACCCATTCACTGCACCTACTCCCTGCACCCACTCACTGCACCCACTCACTGCACCCACTCACTGCACCCACTCACTGCACCCATTCACTGCACCCACTCACTGCACCCACTCACTGCACCCACTCACTGCACCCACTCACTGCACCCACTCACTGCACCCACTCACTGCACCCACTCACTGCACCCATTCACTGCACCCACTCACTGCACCCATTCACTGCACCCACTCACTGCACCCACTCACTGCACCCACTCACTGCACCCATTCACTGCACCCACTCACTGCACCTACTCATTGCACCTACTCACTGCACTCATTCACTGCACCCACTCACTGCACCCACTCACTGCACCCACTCACTGCACCCACTCACTGCACCTACTCACTGCACCCACTCACTGCACCCACTCACTGCACCCACTCACAGCACCCACTCACTGCACCCATTCACTGCACCCACTCACTGCACCCACTCACTGCACCCACTCACTGCACCCATTCACTGCACCCACTCACTGCACCCACTCACTGCACCCACTCACTGCACCCACTCACTGCATCCACTCACTGCACCCATTCACTGCACCCACTCACTGCACCCACTCACTGCACCCACTCACTGCACCTACTCACTGCACCCACTCACTGCACCCACTCACTGCACCCATTCACTGCACCCACTCACTGCACCCACTCACTGCACCCACTCACTGCACCCACTCACTGCACCCATTCACTGCACCCACTCACTGCACCCACTCACTGCACCCACTCACTGCACCCACTCACTGCACCCACTCACTGCACCTACCCACTGCACCCACTCACTGCACCCACTCACTGCACCCACTCACTGCACCCACTCACTGCACCTACTCACTGCACCCACTCACTGCACCCACTCACTGCACCCACTCACTGCACCCACTCACTGCACCCACTCACTGCACCCACTCACAGCACCCATTCACTGCACCCACTCACTGCACCCATTCACTGCACCTACTCACTGCACCCACTCACTGCACCCACTCACTGCACCCACTCACTGCACCTACTCACTGCACCCACTCACTGCGCCCACTCACTGCACCCACTCACTGCACCCACTCACTGCACCCACTCACTGCACCCACTCACTGCACCCACTCACTGCACCCACTCACTGCACCTACTCACTGCACCCACTCACTGCACCCACTGACTGCACCCACTCACTGCACCCACTCACTGCACCCACTCACTGCACCCACTCACTGCACCCACTCACTGCACCCACTCACTGCACCCACTCACTGCACCTACTCACTGCACCCACTCACTGCACCCACTCACTGCACCCACTCACTGCACCCATTCACTGCACCCATTCACTGCACCCACTCACTGCACCCACTCACTGCACCCACTCACTGCACCTACTCACTGCACCCACTCACTGCACCCACTCACTGCACCCACTCACTGCACCCACTCACTGCACCCATTCACTGCACCCATTCACTGCACCCACTCACTGCACCCACTCACTGCACCCACTCACAGCACCCATTCACTGCACCCACTCACAGCACCCACTCACTGCACCCACTCACTGCACCTACTCACTGCACCCACTCACTGCACCCACTCACTGCACCCACTCACTGCACCCACTCACTGCACCCACTCACTGCACCCACTCACTGCACCCACTCACTGCACCCACTCACTGCACCCACTCACTGCACCCACTCACTGCACCCACTCACTGCACCCACTCACTGCACCTACTCACTGCACCCACTCACTGCATCCACTCACTGCACCCATTCACTGCACCCACTCGCTGAACCTATCACTGTACCCACTAACTGCACCCACTCACTGGCCCCCCTCACTGCACCCACTCACTGCACCCATTCACTGCACCCACAGTGTCCCCACTCTATGAACTGAATCACTACTCCCGCCCCTGGTGGAAACCTCAGACGTCACCAGCAGTTTATTACTGTGATCCTTCAATGGACTGCATACAGCCGGTGATCTATTGTTCTTGGTTATCCGGGCAGTCGTTTTCCAAAGTTTCCGGGAGACCATTTTCTGAGAGTCTGTATTTCAGTGATAAGCAGAAGTGGAAAGAGAAGAGTGAGGTAGTCACCCCGCCCCGAGCCGCCGACCTCACCAGGCCGCTGAGGTGTTGACTGGGGTTCGGTCTTGTTGTGCTGGTGCTTTTGGACCCTCAGTCTTCAGCTTATATACTGCGAGGCGGGCGTAAAAGTAGCACAAGGTGTGCACGTGCGGCCTTCCATAGAGCGTGGGTGGGACAAAAACCATGCGGGCACACAGATCTAATCTCTACTTGCGTCATACGAGGCGAGCGGCCAGGGCCACTCGTCACTCTGTCCCAAAGCAGTCGGAACATTACCGGCCCCAATTTCGTAGGGCCGTCACTCGCACTACACAATTCCCTACGACGAATTTGTGTTTGTAATTGTGTTTGTAATTGTTCTACCACCAATTACAAACACTAGTCATTTCACTTTGCGCTGTCCCTTCTTGATGTGCCAGTCCTTGGACCTTGCTGAACACTGCTCAGTTGTCCCTTTCCAGGACGCACAGCTTAGCCACGGGTCGATTATACAATCCGGTCGCTGTTTTGACGGAAACGGATCTAACTCTTCCATCTGCTCCCGGGTGAAGATCCAACACGTGCGCCAGCGGCCAGAGTCCACGTGGGGTGTCCTCTGCATGAGCACCAGCTCGCCAAGTCGGAGGTTTGGCTGCTCAGCCGTCCACTTCCGTCGGTGCTACAGGGTCGGCAGGTACTCTGCGCCAGCGTCGCCAGGAGTGGTCCACCTGACGCTGGGCGTGTTTCCATCGCCGACGGCTGCAGAGGTCGGAGTCGGTGAACACACCTGGTGGCAGCGGGATGCACTGCCGTCCGATCAGCAGGTGGTTCGGCGTGAGGGCCTCCAGATCGTCTGGGTCGGTGCTGACGTGCGTCATGGGCCGGCTGTTCAGAAGCTCCTTCACCTCAGTGACGATGGTCAGCAGGGTCTCGTCGTCAGTTGCGCAGTCTCCTAGCACAACCTTGAGCGCCCGTTTTGTTGACTGGACCAGGCGTTCCAAGACACGACCGAAGTGCGGCGCTGATGGTGGCTTGAAGGACCAGGAGATGCCTTGTTGGGTCAGCTGATCGCTGATCTGGTCCTGGTCCCACTGCGCCAGATTCTGGCGCAGTTCTCGCTTAGCAGACTTCAGGTTTGTGCCGTGTCCGAGCAGATCTTCTTTGGCTTGCCGCGCCGGGCGATGAGCCCGACGCTGCACACTCTGGACACCGACTGGTTCGATGCACATCACGAACGAGTCGGTGTCCAGAGTGTGCGCTACTTCCAGGTGGACATCCCGAGTCACGAGACACCATAGCGCTTCTCTGTTTTCCGGAACCGTCGGACAGTCATCGGTCCGAAGTAGTCGCATCCCAGGTAGGAGAACGCTGGCTCAGCGAAGTTCACTCGCTCTGATGGCAGATCAGCCATAACTGGCGGCCTCGGCGTGGCGCGCCTCCGGCGACAGGTGAGGCACGCGTTGATGGAGCGCTTGACTGCGGCACATGATCCAGAGCCTCCGGCGCAGGTCGCACAGCACGTGCTCCGGTCCGGCGTGAGCCAGTCGCCTGTGACGATCAGCGATGATAATACCGGTCACGTGGTGGTCGGCAGGCAGGATGATTTGGTGCCGCGTAACGTGCGGGACGTGGGCCCTTTTCAGTCGGCCACCGACTCGGAGGAGATTCCATTCGTCTCGGTACGGCTGCAAACTGCGTAGACGGCTGCGACTTGGGACTGGCAGGTTTTCTGCAGGGCTTCCAGCTCAGGCCCGAACGCGTCGGTTTGAGCTTGTTGGAGCTACAGAAGCTCCGCTTCCTGTATCTCCTGGCTGGTGAGCGGTCCAGTGACCCGCTCTGTCGCTCCGGCTATGGTATTGCGGCAGAACAGTTGGATCCAGGCCGTGGTGCGCAGCAGACACAGCCAGGAGGAGTAGTTGCCCGCCTCCAGCAGTCTTGAGTCGCCGGGGTTCGCGTTGATGGCCGGGCAGACCTTCTCCTCCGCGCTATCTTCCGACTCTGCAGTTGGTTGCTCCCGCTCAGCAGGCCAGACTTCCTCGGGCGCTGCCAGGAACACCAACCCCGTAAACCAGCTGCTCTCAGTCAGCTCTGCAGCTGTGCAGCCGCGCGAACAGATGTCGCTGGGGTTGATGCTGCCACCCTTCTTCAGTTGCCGATGCTGGATGCGTCTTGGATTTCGGCGACCCTGTTGGCGATGAAGTTGTGGTATCGCCGGCTCTCGCTGTTGATCCCTTTGAGGACGGTCTGGGAGTCGCTCCTGAAGGTGATATAGTCGATCTGGCAGTCGTGTTCCGTTTTCACCGTTTCAGCCAGCCAGACACACATGACTGTTGCCTGGAGTTATAGGCGTGGCAGAGAGAACTGCTTCAGCGGGGCCACCCGCGCCTTCGCTGCGATGAAGACTACTTTGACCTCTCCGTCGTCCAGCTGTAGACGGAAGTAGGCGACCGCACCGAACGCTTTCTCTGAAGCGTATCCGAAAACGTGTAGCTGCAGTGCCAGAACCGTGCAGCTCGCCAGGTGGTAGCAGCGCGGGACTTTCACTCTCGGTGGCTCAGCTAGGTCGTTGCACCATCGTCTCCAGGCGGCGACGAGCCGTTCGTCCGTTATCTGTTCATCCCAGCCGAAGCCTAGCAGCCATAGACTCTGCAGCAGGCATTTGGCGGGCAGGACGAGTGACGTCAGCAGTCACAGTGGGTAGGACGCTGTCGATACTCGGCTGAGTAGAGCTCGCTTGGTGTGTGGTACATCAGCTGGGGCGACCTTGAATGTGAAACAATCGTCCTGTACGGCCCAGCTACACCCAGGGTCCGGACGCAGACCGGGTTTTCCAGGTCGAGGTTGACCTCAGGCGTGTGGTCGCAGTCAGCCACGGAGTCGAGCACGGCAGGTGACGAGCTGTTCCACTTGGTTAGGTGGAGCCCAGCCGAATCCAGGATCTCGGTCACCGATCTCTGCAGCTGTACAGCTTCGGCCTCAGTTTCGACGGACGTCAGAAGGTCATCAACGTAGAATCTAGAGTAGATAGCTGCCGCTGCTTCCGGGTGCGTGTCGGCGTTGTCGCTCGCGCATCGCCGTAGCGCGTAGGTTGCCGAGCACGGTGAGGATGTAGCCCCGAAGATGAGGACGTTCATCTCATAGATGTCGGGTGGGTAGTCCTGCTCCAGATCTCGCCACAGGAATCTCAGGGCCGGCCTGTCCTCTTCTTTGACCTTGACCTGATGGAACATCTCCTTGATGTCAGCGGTGAGAGCCACTGGTTGTTGGCGGAACCTCATCAGCACGCCAATCAGGCTGTTGAGTTGGTCCGGCCCCGTCGGCAGTTTGTCATTGAGCGATGTTCCGCAGGTCCGAGCCGCCGCGTCAAACACGATGCGGACTTTCCCGGGCTTGGCTGGACTGGTTACCGCGTGATTGGGCAGGTACCACGTCCGGTCGTTCGGGGCGTCGGCTTCAGCAGCCGACAGCTTCCGGTAGTAGCCCTTGGTGACGTAGCTCTGCAGGATGCCGCTGTAGAGTGTCGCCAATCCGGATCTCTCCAGCTGTCGCTCCAGCGATTTCAGCCGTTTGAGAGCTGCAGACTAGCTCTCTGGCAATTGAATGTTGCTGCATTTCCAAAGCAGCCCGGTCTCGTAGGCCGTTCCAGTCCAGCGAGTTGTTTCTCGCAGGATAGATTACGCCTTCTGGATGTCGTTAGACTTCTTGGCGGGGCCAAGTATTTTGTTCCGAATGACGCAGCCCGCCAGAAGTCTCGGACAAGCTGATTGATGTCTGAGTCAGCCTCTCCAAAGTTGGCCCGCACTTGCGTGATAGACACGCGGGCTCCGTCAGCCTTGATGTTTGGGCGATGTCTGCCAGCCACCGTCCAGCCCAGCTCGGTCCTCACTGCGCTGGGGCTGCCTCTGGGCCCTTCTCGTACCTCCCGTGGGACGATTAGGCTGAAACAGTCGGCTCCGAGCAGCAGCTCGGTGCTTCCGGTGTCCACCGGATCTGGGAGATAGATGTCAGCTAGGTGCGGCCATTTCTCGCGCTGTGCTGACCAGTCTGTCTCCGGCGACTCGAGGTTGAAAACACTCAACGTCAGTGCGCTGACGGCGTACTCGTTGTTTTCTGCAGAGTCGCTCGTGGTCCCGTTGTACGGCCGAATCTTAAACCGTACTCGACGGGAGTTATAGGTCGTCTTCGCGTCCAGCGTGCTGAGGTGAACGGTCTCCGTCGGTCCGCCAGCCAGGCCGACTTGGAGAGCAGTCTGCTAGTTGATGAGGGACACCTGGTTGACCAGATACAGGAGCGCGTTAATAGTTTTCTCTCCAGTAGGGCAGCACACGGTTACTGGAAGAT
Organism: Chirona hameri; assembly: GCA_036785665.1. Lineage (NCBI taxonomy): Eukaryota > Metazoa > Arthropoda > Thecostraca > Balanomorpha > Balanidae > Chirona > Chirona hameri. The sequence continues at coordinate 37,461 of JAXIVJ010012575.1, forward strand.
GTTGCAGCAGGACCTAGACATTGCCTGTCCCGGCCGTGTGCACCTTAATGCGAGTTTCCTAGTCGCAGTTGGTCCACCCATCGTGAAGCAGAGTGTGATGTCGCGACGGCGGCTTGCAGTCGGGCATCTCGCATTCGATCTGTGTTTTGCAGACGAACGCCCGGTGATTCGGTCGCAGGCAGCGGAAGCAAAGGCGATGATCGATAGCGATAACCACTTGCTCCAACAAAGTATGCTTCTTGAAGACCTTGCACTGCTCCAACCGATGTCCGCTGGTGCCGCAGTCGGCACAGCGGTCTGTTTTGCCTTTGCTGAGTTGCTCAGGAGCGCCCGGGCCCCGGTCGCCGCCGGGGAGCTGCAATACAGCATGTATCGCAGTTTTAAAGGGCTTCTTGTAGGCAGGTTCGGCGCCACTCTGTCTGGCGCCTGCAGTCGGCTTGGCGAACGTCGGCTGCACGCTGCGTCCCGCGGCTGCCTGCAGGTTCAGCCATTTGTCGAGATCCACCAGGGTTGGTGGTCTCTGACCAAACTCGACCACCCGCTCTCCCCATCGCCACGCCAGGCTAGGGGGAAACTTGCTGAGGCCCACCTTCAGGTTCGCAGTGGCGCCCAGGTCGGAGTCGTAGCCCAGTCTTTCCAGGATGCTCACGACCCGGTGCACTGTTGTTGCTAGCTCCTGCAGCGACTGGAAATCATTCTCCTTGACCACGGGTAGGTCGTGAAGCTTCGTCAGATTAGATTCTACAACCATCCCAGGATTTCCGAAGCGGCGCTCCAACTCGGTCAGAGCTTCGCCATAGAAGGCGTCATCGCAAAGCAGGCCTTGGATTGCAGCCTTGGCCTGACCTTGGGCGGACGACTGCAGATGAACCAAACGCTCTGCGTCCGTCAACGAGGGTTGGTCATGAACCAGAGCTCTGAAGAGTGCATTCCATCTTGACCACTCGGTTGGATTACCGTCGAATTTGTCCAGTGTAAGACGAGGCAGTGAGCAGCTCGGCCCAGGTGCCGCCGCTCTGACATCGGCTCTCTCTCGTCGGCGGTAGACGTCACTCCATGACGAAGTGACGAGCCCATCCTGCTCAGTCACACGTCCATGACGCCGCTCGGCGGCGAATCGAGGAGTAGCCGGTCGAAGCCTCGGAGGAGTGGCCGCTCGAGATCTCGGAAGAGTAGCCGGTCGAGACCTCGGACAATTCTCATAGATGTTACTGGCAGCCGTGACCCATTTCTTGGTCCGCTCCCCGCCTTCAGTCATTTCGGCGGGTGGACAAGAAGGTCGTATGGCGTCACCAGCTTCATCGCGCTGCCCAGCATTGATGGAGGTGTACTCTTCTTCATTGAGGAGCTGCTCCTCTAGCTGGAGAAGCTCGGCATCAGCTTCCAGCTTCTTGACGTTCGCTGTCTGGGCTGGGCGGTCAGCTTCCGCCATAGTCTCGGCAGCGCAGTGGTCGGTTTCTGCCTTCTCTTTGGCCTGGGTTTCGCGCAGCTTTGCCAGCCGTGCGTCAATCCTGACCTTGGAGCCGTGCAAGACTCGTGATGCTCCTGTAGCGTCACTTGCCTGGGTCCTGGAGTCGTCGCTATCATCCGCGCGACGCAGAACTGGAGGTGAAGACATCACTAGAGTTCCGATTGCACGAAGAAGCTCACCAATTTTTTAGTTATACTCACCCAATCACTGGTAGGGTCTTTACACTAGTTCACAATATCCGGCCCGGGAGACCATGCTCTTGGTTATCCGGGCAGTCGTTTTCCAAAGTTCCCGGGAGACCATTTTCTGAGAGTCTGTATTTCAGTGATGAGCAGAAGTGGAGAGAGAAGAGCCTCGGAGGAGTGGCTCACTGCCTCGTCTTACACTGGAAGTCACCCCGCCCCGAGCCGCCGACCTCACCAGGCCGCTGAGGTGTTGACTGGGGTTTGGTCTTGTTGTGCTGGTGCTTTTGGACCCTCAGTATTCAGCTTATATATTCGCGGCAGGCGTAAAAGTAGCACAAGGTGTGCACGTGCGGCCTTACTTAGAGCGTGGTTGGGACAAAAACCATGCGGACACACATATCTAATCTCTACTTGCGTCATAAGAGGCGAGCGGCCAGGGCCACTCGTCACTCTGTCCCAAATCAGTCGGAACATCTATTATTACTTTTAACAATATGATAGTCTTTCATGCTATACCAGTAAGGCGCCGTAATTGGTGATGAACGAGCGAGCGCGATCGAAATGAATGGTGAATTTCAACTCGATCAGGCAAGTAGTTTCTGAGATACAAAAAATGGTGAGCACGTGCGCCCGTGCTGAGGCACCCCACCCCTGACTTGTGGGAAGGCTGCGGCTGAGAGGTTCCTAACCACACACCAAATTAGAACACAATCGGCTCAGCCGTTCCTGAGATATAGAATAGGGGTGTGCACGTGCGCACGTGCAGAGGCACCCCACCCCTGAATTGTGGGAAACTGGCGGCTGAGGGGTCC
>JAXIVJ010012576.1:0-39922 GCA_036785665.1 Chirona hameri
CCCGCTGCGTCCCCTCCGGTTCTCTGACCTCCTCGACCTTGCCGAAGCGTGCCCTCAGCAGTGGCTGGTTCACATCGATCACGGTAATAAGCCGGTGCGACGGCGGCGAATTTGGGCATCTCCTGTGCGGCGGACGTCGGCGGCGAACCGCGCACCTGCCATCGGCGGATATCCGCTCCGACGCGCACGGCGACGTTGCCATGACAACAACGGATGCCGCCGCAGCAGGCGCGCAGGCAAAGTGGACAACTGGCTGACTTTGTGGCTCTCCTGGGTCACCATAAACATTAGAATAGCTGACAGCCTCATCAGTTTTATTATGTTCCTTTTTTGCATGTTGGCTCTTTTTTCCATGCTGCTATCACTATTCCCTGTACCATTCTGATAACCATAGAATAGATGACTAGGAGTCAGGAGAGATTGAATTCAGGTGAGCTATTTTGATCGGTCGACAGCGGAATTGCTGGATACATTTCTTAATTAGCGTTAGCGTTACCATCACCAAACTGACAGCTGATTGGTAGAAGCCCCACTTATATGTTTGTAATTTCCATCGTAAATGACTGGGAAATGGAAAATTATGACCAATTGTGGATGAAACTCAGTAATTTCAACGCTTATTTTAATGTGTTTGTGTTGTTCGACAAAGATATGTTGTTCCCTAACACCTCAAAGCGCATGTGACGCTTAATTTAGCATCATGAGCCAGCTGGTGAGATACCTCATGTCAAATGTATGTGCTCATCAACTCTTAAGCTTTCAAAGTTCTAGAGGTGGAAACAATGCAAACTTCTTTTCATGTGAAATCATTAGCTCGCGCCAATCACAAATTTCCTGAAGTAGTAGCTCTCCTTCAAGATCATCCATTGTTTGCGACAAATTGAATCTGGGATCACATTTAGCTGAAAATGGTTATACTGCGGCCAACAGATACATACCATTGCTTCTGCAGCCAAACGAGGTCTACGGGTTCTGCTGAGATGCGGGTTCGGGTCTACGGGTTGAGACGCCGGTTCGGGTCTACGGGTTCTGCTGAGATGCCGGTTCGGGTCTATGGGTTCTGCTGAGATGTGGGTTATGCCCGGAGGATGTTGAGACTGGCGGCAAGGTGGTGCTTGAGTTCTGTAAAAGGGCGCAGCGCGCGGCGTGCATGTAACAGTCTGGCCACTGGCGGATCCAGCCTGCCAATATGGGGGGTGGGCTAATTTCACTGGGGCCTTCCGGGCACCAGGGGCCTCCATATGACCTAAAAGGTACCCCCATTTTTCCCTTTGCGGACTTGGGTTATTTTTTTCCCGCTATGCTATTCTTACGTGTAAGGAAGTGTCGATTAAGTGCAAAAATAGAATTGATGAGTATTTGCCTCCAAATATCTCATTTTTCTCTCTCATTTTACATACTATTTTATATACAAATTAGGTATTCGCTTATACCTTTTGACTGAATAGAGCTAGAAGGGCACGGTAAACGTCATTTTGTTGTTATCATCAAGACGTGTTAAATGCTGTGCAGCATGACTTCTTTCATTTGATGACCTTGACCTAAGGTCAAGGTCACGGCGCAAGGTCACCTTTCCAAATTTTACCTACACGGCGATGTTATATAGCTTGGAACTTGTCTTAAAAATAGGAATTCATTGGTATTCAAATAATTGCGCGATCGTTGATTATAAAGCAAACTGAGACATTTTCGGTCTTTCTTTACACCGAGAAGGAGCTTATGAAGTTACTATCCGACATTCAAATTCAAATGAATTTAAAAGTTGCCATTGACGATCAGGCGTTATTTAAGCACAATCGAATTCCTCGCAACAAGACAAGTTTTAAGAGATATAACATCGCCACAAAGGCCACAATTGGAAACCTAACCTTGAACCTTGACATTAACCTTAGGTGAAGGTCACCAAATGTTAGAAAGAGGTCATATACTGCATATCATTCAACGCGTCTTATCGAGAAAAAAACAAATTGGTGTCCATTTTACCTTTTTATCTTTATTCAGTCAATAGTTATTGGGGAATAACATCGGAACACAAAGAACATAAAATTAAAACATTTAGCATATTTGAAGGCAAATAACCACCAATTTTATTTTTCCTGTTTGAAGGACACTTCTTTATACTTAACAAGAATAAAGTCAAAATAGGAAATACATTTGGCTTGGATATCTAAAAAGATAAAACAAATCTAACTTTGAAATTTAAGGTCAAGGTCATCAAATGTCTGAAAGAGGTCATACTGCAAAGCATTCAACTGGTCTTGATGAGAACAGCAAAATGACGTTTACCGTACCATTCTAGTTGTATTCAGTCAAAAGTTATTAGTGAATAGCATATTTTTTTTATAAAATAGCATGTAAAAGGAAAAAAAAATGAGATATTTGGCAAATATCCCTAATTTTTGCACTTAATTGAAACGTCCCTACACGTAAGAAAAGCATAGCGAAAAATTAGAAACACGTTTAAGAAAAGGTATCCAACGAAGTTGTACAATTTCGAAAACGTACTAAATTTGAAAATTTTAGAAAATGCAAAAATCAACATCACCATGTTATAAAACAGCTCATTGCTATTCTAATGACATATAATACATCTATATTTCTTCATAAATTCTCCGCCATATGGGCTGACAAATATTGACATGCACCGTGACCTTATAAACATGTTCGAGGTAATATCTCCTGCACCACTGCTTGCATTGCAATACTTTCACAGCTCACTTTAGCGCCCCAGGTTACCCCATATACCAATTTTGGCCCTAATCGGTGACATGACGGTGTCATTTTAGACTTTGTTTTTGTCGATTTGTTGTGGAATTCCCCAGCTACAAAAAGAACATGGGGATTTTTTTAACCGAACCTAATTACCCTACTTAATACTAGTAGATGTATTCCACACAACATAGGTACCTATGTAAGGCAATTCACTCACGCGCTCCTCTGCCACCCAGAGGCAGCAGGAGACCTAAGGCTGCGACGTGCGCTGCGTGTAAAATTATGACTTACCTTGGTTGTGAATCACTCCAAAATAGCGTCAGACGCGCCACTTTGCATATCCCTACTGCTACCAAAATACTACCAAATAGAGGAAACACGAACGAGGCAGAAACAAGATTTCTTTCTTTCGAAAGAAGTTTTTTTTTTCTCGCAGACAGTACCCATTTTCATCGCCAGTTTCAGTCTTCTTCTTTTTTTTTGGGGGGGGGGGCAAAAAAAAGACTGCTAGTTTCTAATGCCGTCCCTGTCGAGCTTAGGATGGGGGGGGGGGGGCTTTTGCCCCTGCCGCCCCCTCCCCTGGATCCGCCAGTGAGTCTGGCCGATATAGAACAGACATATCATCCATGTGATGGCAAGCCCAGTTTGTAATGACTGATCGTACCGTTTGCACCGGCGAGACATTTTACGTGGATCTTGGATTCAATTCATCAATCTAATCCTTTCTATACTCTGAATGACCTAGAGTTTTGCTGACCGGCCATTGCAGTAAATGACCCTGCATACCATGACCTAAACCAGGGTCATTCGATCCCGAGATGGATGACTCTCAACTAGAACTAGATATGGTCGAAAATGATGACAGAAAAAGCAACTACTCTTCATTGCACGCAATTTGTGCATTCCAATCATTCGTTGTCATATAACTAGCACATGTCGTCGTTCCAAATGAGTATATAACTATACTAGACAAGAGTGCACCTCACTGTGCCATCTGCGTAATAAACATGCATGGAATACAGAGAAAGGCCATCACCATAGATAAACTCAAAAATGAAAGAGCGGAGATGAGAAACTGAAGCTAAGAACGTGATGATCGTGGCATAGCACCGCTCACCGTGATAATATCGCGGTCGGCGCATCACAAGCAAATGAGCGGAGATGAGAAACTGAAGCTAAGAACGTGATGATCGTGGCATAACACCGCTCACCGTGATAATATCGCGGTCGGCGCATCAAAAGCAAATGGAGATGAGAGCGGAGATGAGAAACTGAAGCTAAGAACGTGATGATCGTGACATAGCACCACTCACCGTGATAATATCGCGGTCGGCGCATCACAAGCAAATGAGCGGAGATGAGAAACTGAAGCTAAAACGTGATGATCGTGACATAGCACCGCTCACCGTGATAATATCGCGGTCGGCGCATCACAAGCAAATGAGCGGAGATGAGAAACTGAAGCTAAGAACGTGATGATCGTGACATAGCACCGCTCACCGTGATAATATCGCGGTCGGCGCATCACAAGCAAATGAGCGGAGATGAGAAACTGAAGCTAAGAACGTGATGATCGTGACATAGCACCGCTCACCGTGATAATATCGCGGTCGGCGCATCACAAGCAAATGAGCGGAGATGAGAAACTGAAGCTAAGAACGTGATGATCGTGACATAGCACCGCTCACCGTGATAATATCGCGGTCGGCGCATCACAAGCAAATGAGCGGAGATGAGAAACTGAAGCTAAGAACGTGATGATCGTGACATAGCACCGCTCACCGTGATAATATCGCGGTCGGCGCATCAAAAGCAAATGGAGATGAGAGCGGAGATGAGAAACTGAAGCTAAGAACGTGATGATCGTGACATAGCATCGCTCACCGTGATAATATCGCGGTCGGCGCATCACAAGCAAATGAGCGGAGATGAGAAACTGAAGCTAAGAACGTGATGATCGTGACATAACACCGCTCACCGTGATAATATCGCGGTCGGCGCATCACAAGCAAATGAGCGGAGATGAGAAACTGAAGCTAAGAACGTGATGATCGTGACATAACACCGCTCACCGTGATAATATCGCGGTCGGCGCATCACAAGCAAATGAGCGGAGATGAGAAACTGAAGCTAAGAACGTGATGATCGTGACATAGCACCGCTCACCGTGATAATATCGCGGTCGGCGCATCACAAGCAAATGAGCGGAGATGAGAAACTGAAGCTAAGAACGTGATGATCGTGACATAGCATCGCTCACCGTGATAATATCGCGGTCGGCGCATCACAAGCAAATGGAGATGAGAGCGGAGATGAGAAACTGAAGCTAAGAACGTGATGATCGTGACATAGCACCGCTCACCGTGATAATATCGCGGTCGGCGCATCACAAGCAAATGAGTGGAGATGAGAAACTGAAGCTAAGAACGTGATGATCGTGACATAGCACCGCTCACCGTGATAATATCGCGGTCGGCGCATCACAAGCAAATGGAGATGAGAGCGGAGATGAGAAACTGAAGCTAAGAACGTGATGATCGTGACATAGCACCGCTCACCGTGATAATATCGCGGTCGGCAAATCACAAGCAAATGAGCGGAGATGAGAAACTGAAGCTAAGAACGTGATGATCGTGACATAGCACCGCTCACCGTGATAATATCGCGGTCGGCGCATCACAAGCAAATGAGCGGAGATGAGAAACTGAAGCTAAGAACGTGATGATCGTGACATAGCACCGCTCACCGTGATAATATCGCGGTCGGCGCATCACAAGCAAATGAGCGGAGATGAGAAACTGAAGCTAAGAACGTGATGATCGTGACATAGCACCGCTCACCGTGATAATATCGCGGTCGGCGCATCACAAGCAAATGAGCGGAGATGAGAAACTGAAGCTAAGAACGTGATGATCGTGACATAGCATCGCTCACCGTGATAATATCGCGGTCGGCGCATCACAAGCAAATGAGCGGAGATGAGAAACTGAAGCTAAGAACGTGATGATCGTGACATAGCACCGCTCACCGTGATAATATCGCGGTCGGCGCATCACAAGCAAATGGAGATGAGAGCGGAGATGAGAAACTGAAGCTAAGAACGTGATGATCGTGACATAGCATCGCTCACCGTGATAATATCGCGGTCGGCGCATCACAAGCAAATGAGCGGAGATGAGAAACTGAAGCTAAGAACGTGATGATCGTGACATAACACCGCTCACCGTGATAATATCGCGGTCGGCGCATCACAAGCAAATGAGCGGAGATGAGAAACTGAAGCTAAGAACGTGATGATCGTGACATAGCACCGCTCACCGTGATAATATCGCGGTCGGCGCATCACAAGCAAATGAGCGGAGATGAGAAACTGAAGCTAAGAACGTGATGATCGTGGCATAGCACCGCTCACCGTGATAATATCGCGGTCGGCGCATCACAAGCAAATGAGCGGAGATGAGAAACTGAAGCTAAGAACGTGATGATCGTGACATAGCACCACTCACCGTGATAATATCGCGGTCGGCGCATCACAAGCAAATGAGCGGAGATGAGAAACTGAAGCTAAGAACGTGATGATCGTGACATAGCACCGCTCACCGTGATAATATCGCGGTCGGCGCATCACAAGCAAATGAGCGGAGATGAGAAACTGAAGCTAAGAACGTGATGATCGTGACATAGCACCGCTCACCGTGATAATATCGCGGTCGGCGCATTACAAGCAAATGGAGATGAGAGCGGAGATGAGAAACTGAAGCTAAGAACGTGATGATCGTGACATAGCACCACTCACCGTGATAATATCGCGGTCGGCGCATCACAAGCAAATGAGCGGAGATGAGAAACTGAAGCTAAGAACGTGATGATCGTGACATAGCATCGCTCACCGTGATAATATCGCGGTCGGCGCATCACAAGCAAATGGAGATGAGAGCGGAGATGAGAAACTGAAGCTAAGAACGTGATGATCGTGGCATAGCATCGCTCACCGTGATAATATCGCGGTCGGCGCATCACAAGCAAATGAGCGGAGATGAGAAACTGAAGCTAAGAACGTGATGATCGTGACATAACACCGCTCACCGTGATAATATCGCGGTCGGCGCATCACAAGCAAATGAGCGGAGATGAGAAACTGAAGCTAAGAACGTGATGATCGTGACATAGCATCGCTCACCGTGATAATATCGCGGTCGGCGCATCACAAGCAAATGAGCGGAGATGAGAAACTGAAGCTAAGAACGTGATGATCGTGGCATAACACCGCTCACCGTGATAATATCGCGGTCGGCGCATCACAAGCAAATGAGCGGAGATGAGAAACTGAAGCTAAGAACGTGATGATCGTGACATAGCATCGCTCACCGTGATAATATCGCGGTCGGCGCATCACAAGCAAATGAGCGGAGATGAGAAACTGAAGCTAAGAACGTGATGATCGTGACATAGCACCGCTCACCGTGATAATATCGCGGTCGGCGCATCACAAGCAAATGAGCGGAGATGAGAAACTGAAGCTAAGAACGTGATGATCGTGACATAGCATCGCTCACCGTGATAATATCGCGGTCGGCGCATCACAAGCAAATGGAGATGAGAGCGGAGATGAGAAACTGAAGCTAAGAACGTGATGATCGTGACATAGCACCGCTCACCGTGATAATATCGCGGTCGGCGCATCACAAGCAAATGAGCGGAGATGAGAAACTGAAGCTAAGAACGTGATGATCGTGACATAGCATCGCTCACCGTGATAATATCGCGGTCGGCGCATCACAAGCAAATGGAGATGAGAGCGGAGATGAGAAACTGAAGCTAAGAACGTGATGATCGTGACATAGCATCGCTCACCGTGATAATATCGCGGTCGGCGCATCACAAGCAAATGAGCGGAGATGAGAAACTGAAGCTAAGAACGTGATGATCGTGACATAGCACCGCTCACCGTGATAATATCGCGGTCGGCGCATCACAAGCAAATGAGCGGAGATGAGAAACTGAAGCTAAGAACGTGATGATCGTGACATAGCACCGCTCACCGTGATAATATCGCGGTCGGCGCATCACAAGCAAATGAGCGGAGATGAGAAACTGAAGCTAAGAACGTGATGATCGTGACATAGCACCGCTCACCGTGATAATATCGCGGTCGGCGCATCACAAGCAAATGAGCGGAGATGAGAAACTGAAGCTAAGAACGTGATGATCGTGACATAGCATCGCTCACCGTGATAATATCGCGGTCGGCGCATCACAAGCAAATGGAGATGAGAGCGGAGATGAGAAACTGAAGCTAAGAACGTGATGATCGTGACATAGCATCGCTCACCGTGATAATATCGCGGTCGGCGCATCACAAGCAAATGAGCGGAGATGAGAAACTGAAGCTAAGAACGTGATGATCGTGACATAGCACCGCTCACCGTGATAATATCGCGGTCGGCGCATCACAAGCAAATGAGCGGAGATGAGAAACTGAAGCTAAGAACGTGATGATCGTGACATAGCACCGCTCACCGTGATAATATCGCGGTCGGCGCATCACAAGCAAATGAGCGGAGATGAGAAACTGAAGCTAGGAACGTGATGATCGTGACATAGCACCGCTCACCGTGATAATATCGCGGTCGGCGCATCACAAGCAAATGAGCGGAGATGAGAAACTGAAGCTAAGAACGTGATGATCGTGACATAGCACCGCTCACCGTGATAATATCGCGGTCGGCGCATCACAAGCAAATGAGCGGAGATGAGAAACTGAAGCTAAGAACGTGATGATCGTGACATAGCACCGCTCACCGTGATAATATCGCGGTCGGCGCATCACAAGCAAATGAGCGGAGATGAGAAACTGAAGCTAAGAACGTGATGATCGTGACATAACACCGCTCACCGTGATAATATCGCGGTCGGCGCATCACAAGCAAATGCATTCTTCATAGGGTGCACCACTTGACTCTTGAGTGTAACCAAGCAGAATGTTAAACATAATTGGAATATTGCAATATATTAATTTAGGGAGACAGTATTAGAGATCAGAACGGGATAACATCTCGCTTTCCATTCCATTCCGCTTCAGTAGTTCTTGGTTCCATTCCATTCCATTCCATTCCATTCCATTCCATTCCATTCCATTCCATTCTATTATATTCTATTCTATTCTATTCCATTCCATTCCATTCCATTCCATTCCATTCCATTCCATTCCAGAGGCATATGTCTGAACAACTCGTCCCGTTGTTTTCCGTTCCATAACCAATATAAAGCAGCGTTCCGTTCAATTCCAACAACCCTTTGCTCATTTTAACTTGTTGCGTGGGCCCTGTCTCTCCTCTACCCGATCGTCTAATTTTAATTCATCAACATAATTTAGTGCTGATAGTTGTACGTGCTTGGAAGTATTGGTTAATGTTTCCCGAATAACGGTATTAATCGCGCACCTGGACATTCTTACTGCCACATTTCGTGTTGAACTATATCACACCAGCCTAGCTGCCATTCCTCGAACGCTCTGTTCTGCCCTGTTCTGTTCTGTTCTGCCCTGTGGTGGCTCTTTCAGCCTTGCGAGGATTCTTGGGGATCTCCTACGCCGGGCCAGTGACATATTACCCGTGCTTTAGAGTATTATATTATCCGTGCTTTCGCTGGCGGCAGGTACAGAAGGATTGCTGATAACATAATTGGAAGGTGTGTTTCGTGTGGACGATTGGGCCAGAGTTCGCCACGGGCCGGGCTGGCCCTATGGGCCATGGGCCGGGCATCAACTTTAACGAAATCACCGGGCTCTGGACGGGCCTAGGCTGAGAATGTTGAAGTAATGCGCGCAAACTCAGGTCAGAACTTCAATATTTTAACCAACGGTTCACTTCCACAGAAACACACTGTTGCTGTGGCTGTGGCTTTTTTTGTTAGCATAGTTGGTTCATTGTTTCACATTTATAGCATACAAGTAAATATGCTAGGATAATGATTGCAAATTTTGTGAAAATAATTGTATGCTTAATATGAACGGGCCTGGTCCGGGCCTGGGCTTGGTGTTCATGGGCCCGGGCCGGGCCAGGCTGGGGGTTGAAGGGCCTGGGCCGGGCCGGGCTAGGGGTTGATGGGCCTGGGCCGGGCTGGACTGGGGGTTGATGGGCCTGGTCCGGGCCTAGGCTTGGTGTTCATAGGCCCAGTCCGGGCCGGGCTGGGGGTTGGTGGGCCTGGGCCGGGCCGGACTGGGGGTTGATGGGCCTGGTCCGGGCCTGGGCTTGGTGTGCATGGGCCCGGGCCGGGCCGGGCTGGGGGTTGATGGGCCTGGGCCGGGCCGTGCTGGGGGTTGATGGGCCTGGGCCGGGTCAGGCTGGGGGTTGATGGGCCTGGTCCGGGCCTGGGCTTGGTGTGCATGGGCCCGGGCCGGGCAGGGCTGGGGGTTGGTGGGCCCGTGACGAACACTGGATTGGACCACAAGCCTAACGATGAACGGGTCGGGTCCCGGTTTGGGGGAGTATTAATAACCAAATGTAGCTCTTCTAAATCCAACCCGCGCAGTACGCAGCGCACAATATGAGATCCTGGTCATAAGAGATTCACCGTAAGATATTGGAAAAGCTTCGATAGGTGCATACCTCATGCCTGCTCTCTTCTTTATTATCAGACTCAGTGGTCAGCTTTTAACCCTTGCCAGTGTAAGGGGGGGGGGGGCACCCCCTCGTTTTTCGGGAATAACTCGCGTATTGTTCAACCGATTGCAATGCAACTTTCAGTAACCTAATTTTTATCAATATGACATATACTCTGCAAATTTTCAACTTCTGCTCCTTATGAGCCGTGACCTATGACCTATTTCTCAACGTCATGTCAGGCGCAACTGGCATCCCGTAGTATCGATGCTTATAACTTGTGCATTTTCCGAATGTATATTGTTCAGGAGCACATGCACAGGTGCAGGTGACATTTATGGCTTCCACTGAGATGGTTACCTCGGTTGACCTTTTCAGAGGCCAACCGAGGTCACTGACCTCCGATGACCAGATATTATTTTTTTGGCCTCTGGCAGTTTCTAGTACATTTTGTGACACTGATTTCAAATTTGGCACCCATTTTGCATAACTATATGCTCATTCACGATTCGAGCACGATTATAATTCAATTTCTACACATGAACGATTTGGATGACATCCGGGTCATTGACATGACCTCAGAGGTCACCTACTGGCCCGGGACCTTACAACACGCTCGTTTTTTTAATCGAAGCTCTATCGCAATTAGGGGCGAAACGCCAGGGAGTCCCCCCCCCCCCCCCCTACACGGTCACGTACGTATCGGACACTGCACTGGCGAGGATTAATGTGATTTGTTTGACACAAAGAACACACAAAGAACACACAAAGAACACACAAAGAACACACACGTGGAATACAGCATGCCGCATCTTTCGACAAACCTTGTTCCATATGCGCAGGCAGTGTATTGCAACTTTCGTCAACGGTCCTGATTTCGTCCTGCTTTTTCAATAGCCGTTTTCACGAAGGATTATTGCGCTGAAAATAGTCTGAAAGGTTATAATAAGTTTCGGTGTAAAAGTCTTAGTTTAAAAGTCTTAAGTATAAAGGTCTTATAAAAGTCTTAAAACGGCTCGTTTTAAACGTAAAGATTGTCCAGAAGTATGTCGTTTCAGAGCATTAACACTGCTCTCTCCCTGTAATTTTTTATATTATCAGTTTTCACGAAGGAATATTGCGCTGAAGAAAACAAATCTGAAAAGCTTCTGAAAAGTTATGAAAAGTTTCGGTATAGAAGTCTTAGTTTAAAAGTCTTAAGTATACAAGTCTAATAAAAGTCTTAAAAGAGGCTACCGTTTACATGTCCGTACTACCAATGCACCCTCGTGCTGCCATCAATGTTGTGATAAATGCCAAACATATATTTTAGCCACAGATTTACTACCAAACTTGACACAACCAACCATATAGAAAGCGTCCTCACATACCCGCCAGCTGCGGCTTCTCGTAAAGTGATACTCTATCGCCGCATATCAGCACGAAATACACTCGCGGAGGGCCTGCAAAGAATACACATGTTGGCTGAAATCATGCTAATCTGTCCCGCAATTCGACAGGTAGTCAGCCGTGCAGACCTCTTTCTCGGTTTCGGGCCCCATATGCTTATGACTGAACTGGACACAGGACTGACGGATACAAATGCTGGAGCGCGATACTCAGGAACAGCAGCCCGCCGAAGGGCTCTTGTCTTATCACACCAACCAGTCACATCATATCACATCATATCGCATCATATCACATCATATCACATCATATCACATCATATCGCATCATATCGCATCATATCACATCATATCACATCATATCACATCATATCACATCATATCACATCATATCACATCATATCACATCATATCACATCATATCACATCATATCATATCATATCATATCACATCATATCACATCATATCACATCATATCACATCATATCACATCATATCATATCACATCATATCATATCATATCACATCATATCACATCATATCACATCATATCACATCATATCACATCATATCACATCATATCACATCATATCACATCATATCACATCATATTACATCATATCACATCATATCACATCATATCACATCATATCACATCATATCACATCATATAACATCATATCACATCATATCACATCATATCACATCATAACACATCATACCACATCATATCATATCACATCATATCACATCATATCACATCATATCACATCATATTACATCATATCACACCATATCACATCATATCACATCATATCACATCATATCGCATCATATCACATCATATCACATCAGATCACATCATATCACATCATATCACATCATATCACATCACATCAACCAGTCATATCATATCACATCAGCCAAGTGCCAACCTCCGGTGGAATGACGTCTGGATCGATTAATCACAGTCACCTGTAGCTTGGTATCTCAGCAAATCACGTTCAGGCGGTAACAGCAGACGGCTGCGCGGACTTTGGGATGATTGATGGAGGCAGGTGATGATGCACTATGTTGATACTTATTCTGATCCATGACATCTGTGCGGATTTAAATACTACATTGCAAGAAATGTTTTCTATCGATCTTCTGTTTACATATCTCCTTCATATATCATTTAGAGAATCAATCCACGCTTGACAAATACTGACAAAGTTTTTGAGATACTGAGTATTATTTATTCTGTTCTGTTTCTCTCAAACGATATTTGACCCTGTCCCAACTGTTTTTTTTTTGTATTGTGTACACTCACTACTATTCCAAGGCTTATTTATATCCTGTTCCTAATTTCTATAAATGATAATAGTGTTAGTGTGTGTTATGCTATGTCCATATTTCGGCTATGTCTCCCGCAGAATGTCTTATACAGATCCATCGTTCGCCCTCTGGAAAGTCTAGATTCCAGAACAGACTAATCTGCCACTTCTCTGCGGAACTCAATTTTACTTTGCTTTGTTTTAAAGGTTATAGCTTGTCAGTCGACCTCAAATCCCAGCTTCAAAGTTCAACCCCACCCCGCACCATGCGTAGCATGCGTCCACCGTCTGGATTCAAATCCGCTCGCCCTTCCCTACCTCACCCTGGCCTCGGCGGGCGGTGTCGTGGTAGACGCACTGCGCACGCGCCTGGAGCCGACACACCTGCTCTCCCCTCCCCTCCCCTCCCCTCCACTCCCTTCTCTGCCCAGCACCGGAAACAGGTGCACCAGCGGAGGCACGCGTCTTCCGTCCTGCCGCGCTCCCTGGTCAGTAGACAGCTATCAGCCCCGCACCCCTGTGTCTGAGCCCTGTCTCAGCCCTGTCTCAGCCCCTGTCTCAGCCTGTCGCAGCCAAAACACAGAGATTGGCACAAACACCATCGTTTTGTCGAGCCTTTCTGTAGTAGAATTGTTGGTGCCTTTGCTCATTATCTTGATTCAAATTTCCGGTTCAATAGAGGTCAATTCTGATCAAGGTGATTACCTTTTAAAACAAGAAGGTTAACTCTCGCCCTGGTGGGGGTCATTGTGACCCCCTGCGCTTTTTCGGGAATAGAAGGAAAACGGTGGCGCGCATGCGCGCCGCCAAATTTGGCACACCTGTTTGGGCTTCAATTACCCACATTTTATGAAAATGTTGACCCCAGGTCATCTTAGATCAGGTCACCAGATCACGTCAAGTGATGACGTACATTACCTCCACCTTTGTTTTGTGGTCGTGCCAAAGCCACAGTGTTTGTCCGAAATATTTGAAACTTACAGGATTTCATAAGGTCATAAGTACCTACAGTTCGTTTGTTTTTAGATCAGTGACCTAAGGTCAGGTCTATTTCGTGACCTCCCCATTATAAGTTAATGGGAAAATATACAAGTGCTTTCTATTCAGAGAATATGCATTAGATCAGGTTAATTCTGTCAAAATCATGCTTTTTTAGCTCATTCTTGATGAACCAGGTCAATTGTTGCTCAGTGACCTCTGGAAGGTCAGCTGAGGTCATCTGAGGTCACCAGCACGTTTTTGCCAATAACTCTGGATAAAATAAAGATAGAGACGTGCGAATGGCACCACTGTCTGTGTCTCGTCAAGACTCATCACCCTATATGCAAGATGACCTACATGGGTCACCAAATGACCTTGACCTGGGGTCAAATTTTTAAGTTTACCTAACCAGGTCACCGTCAATACGTTTCGAAGCGTCTTGAGACAAACATGATGGTGTTACAATGATTGCTCTATGTTCATCCGATAAAAAGTAATTCACGAAAAAACTCTTTGTAAGCAAATGCCATTGTGACCTTTGGTGACCTCTGGAACCTAAACTATTGACCTGAGCTTAAATGTAATGACACCAATGGTGGTTATATTTTTCAGGAGCTTACGATTACTTTTTTTCTTTGTTCCTAGCTATCATAGTTCCAGAGATATTTGGGGGTTTCTTGAGCAAAGTCCTATACTTAGAAAATTGACCTTTGATGCCCTCTTTTGCTTCAATATTGACCTGGGCTAAACAATGCCCGAAGTAACTCCGAATGTATTTATCGCGGGCTTTCGAACGTTTTTTCTGCGTCTTTCTAGCCCTTTTAGTTTTCGAGTTAATGTCGCCGTCCACTGCACTCGCCTAATCGCCTAACGGCTGAATTTAACATGGGGGGCCTATGGGATGCGCGCTGACTTGTCGCCTAACGACTGAATGCGCGATTAAGCGTGTTCAGCTGACTTTTTCGGCGCGTTGTCGGCGCGTAATTCGGCGCTGAGTAGGCGCGCAGAAGCTTGAAATGCTGCAATTTTCGGTCGTTAGGCGCGAAGAAGAAAGCTTACTTGCACGCTTCACCTGAAAGATCTTATTGCAAATTTTACGAGAAGTGCATCATTTCGCGCTGTGAAGTAGGTAAATGTCACAACCTTACCATAGCATTAGTGTTTTCAGGGCTTCAGACTTTGCATGTAGTGAACAACAAGGTTATTTATGGCGATAATCTTCGGAAACTGTCTTCTCCGTAGTAGAACGCTACTTTATTTTTGCTTAAATTATTCAAACATGTGGCCACAGCAACACAAATGTATATATTTAGAACGCCTATTTCTCCAAATTCTCTAATTTACAGAACATTGAATGATTTGTTTATATTTCTGCTTATTTACTTGACTTTGGTGCCGTCTCAAGAACTTAACAGCTCTGAGGCATTTATCATTTGTACTCGCTTTATTGCACGTGCTTTAGTGTTAAATATTACTAACAGTTTCGTGGTACCCATAAAGAATGAACCTAAACACGATTTGTTTAGTTCAGTAATACCTCCAACTTTTGCATTTTAATACACTTTTGGTCAGTCAAGGCGTCTCACATTCGGCGCATAATTCGGTCGTTAGGCCGGTACTACGCGCGTAGTCGGCGCGTAGTCGGCGCGTAGTCGGCGCGTCCTGCAATTCGGCGTTAGGTCGTTAGGCGTGTGTGCGCAGTGGACGGCGACCTTTAGTGTCGGGTCATTTTAATTTTGCCCCTCCTCTCTAACAGCGCAAAGGTAGCTCAGAGGCCCACTGGGGCGCGGGTTAAAATAATCATAGTTAGCAAAGATCAGAACTATTTTGTGGCGACAGCCATGGCCTGTGTGTTTGAAGTTAACACGGACACGATAAGGTATTGAATTACATAGCTGCCTGCACCAAAGTCGGCTACCTATCATCATCAATGCACTACCAGTTTTCCGGCAAATGCCAGGCCATGTCAGAAACACAAACCATCTGCTGGGTATTTCTTTATCTTATCGTTCGCAGACCCGGTTATCAATAGCACATACACAGCGTTGCATCTCGCCCCACGTTGCATCAAGGCGTTGCATCTCGCCCACGTTGCATCAAGGCGGATGCACTTAAACGGATACAGTTGGGAAATGCACATAATGAAAAGCTCACAATTGTATATTCATTTATCTGCATTAATTCACTGTATAAAAATGTTCAACAGGGCTGGTACCGAGCTGGAGATTCTGGCAAACTGGCATGTCGGAGGCCTACACTGTGCTTGACGATGCAAAACCGATGCATTCATTACAAAATATGCAGGTCGTGTGCGGTTGTTCATTGCACGCCACTCAGTGCTGTCTGCTTCTGTGGTGCGACACTGACCACGTCATACGCTGCGCGGCGGCGCGGGGATGTTTTGGACAGTGGCGCAGCTCCACACAGTACCTTCGTATAAAACCCTGCTAGCCTCAGTCTTAGTCACGTTCTCTGGGGGAGGGGTGTGGTCGAGAGGGAGGGAGTGAGGGAGGGAGGGGGAGAGACAGGTGCTGCCTGGAGCCCCGCCCATGGGGTGTTATGTGTCGGAAGGGGCAGGTGCATGGCTCAGAACACAGCGCTACTGTCAGGCAACCGGTCCAGCCATATCCACAGCAAAAACGGCCTCAGACAAGATCCCTGACGTCCGCCGCTGACGCCTTGACAGGGTTACATTAGAACGTGTTAGCAGCGCTACTTTGTCCAACGGCTAAATGGAAAATTACGTATCCGACCGGTGAACCTGACAGCAGGGAAACTGAAGCAGTGAAACGGTTCGAATATGCTATTAGGATAACGGTTAAGTAGTGTGGAAGTAACTCGAACGCTTGTCATCTATCTAGCGATACGCGATGATAAAATTATAGGTGTAAAGTTGGCTGTCAGTAGCTCGCACTGGAAAAACGGATTAACAACATTATCAGAAAATAGTTCCTTTTCATCATTCTGAGGCATAATTTACAGATAAAGCTAGTAGTTTTAGTGAATAATTATAAAATACCGCACAGCCTAGCCATAACGATGCCTCTTGTGACCATGAGTGCGCATTCAAGTGGTACCAATGTACGACAAACACTTACAGCAATTTATTATGCGCGTTTCCTGGCTGTGTTTAGGTACGTTCGCCTTCGTATTGTTCAATGTTCATGTTGAGATATATTTACTGCTGCGTAGCCTATACCGGGAATCAAATCTGAAACTGTCGAATGCTGGGCACGTGCGGTGCACCCACTCGTGTCGTGATCCCCGCCCGGGGATTCCGGGATTACTGGCGCGTGCCGCGCCTCCCCTGCCCTCCCCTCCATAATCCCCTCCACCATCCCGCTTCAGATCGCATCACTGCGCTCCTATCCAGCGCCGCACAAAAAAAAAACATCACGCCATGTGGGATAACGCATCGAGGCACTTCACCGCCGTCAAATCCGCCGACGCCTCGGTTATTTTACAGCGCATTAGGCGGATTTCTGAAGGGATTGTCGGGTATTACGATCATTTTATCCAATTGGAGTCAGGAGACAGGTCGGCGGACCGCGACACAGGCTCACAGGGCCGTGGAATGCGCTCCTCTTCACTTTATTGTCGCACGCGGCGGGTCCAGATTGGGGGCAATTGATGCGCGAGTTCTCTTCGCTGGAGTAGTTTAAATTGGCTTGGGATGGGTGCGGTAAGTCTGAAGTTAGCTCGCGAGATGCTGGATCGCAGGATGAAAGACGAATTCCATTGAGATTAAAGGAGATTCGATCCTCAGATCAGCGTCGGTACCTCGGTTCTTGGATTAAGAGCGGTGTCGTAGCTAATACAGTTTGGGGTGCCTATATGTCAGATTCTGACGTAATATATCCTGTCGACTATAAACCAACTTGTTTACTATAAACCAACCTCTAGTTTTCTTTCGACTGGTGGATTCTTGTCTATTTAAACCGATAATTGTTTGTTTATTATTGGGTTTTTACGACACGTCTGCTACGGCCAGGTACCGTCGGGAACGCTGACCCTGCGCCAAGGTACAGTGGCGAGTGTAACACTTAACCTCCTCTCTTTTCATTTTTTTTATTTCTCTCTCTCTCTCTCTCTCTCTCTCTCTCTCTCTCTCTCTCTCTCTCTCTCTCTCTCTCTCAAGTTCAAGTTCAAGTTCATGTATTTCAAGGAGCGTCCACATAGTGGGTATTCTGCACCTAGTCATAGCTAGCATGGCCCATGATCCAACACATACAACACAGTGAAAGTGATACAATCAGCAGATACAGTCGATACAGTCAATCAGCGATTTAAAGCACACAGGAACGCGCGGCGCGAGCGGGCATGGACGGCAGCCGCTGGCAGTCGGTTCCATGCGGCGGCAGCTCGGTACGGAAACTGCCGCCGAGTGGCGGTCAGCCGGACGCGAGGCAGATGGAGTGAGCCAACGCCGTCCGAAACAGCTCGAGTCTGGCGTTGGGAAGACTCGGCACGCGTCGCAAATAGAGCACGCAGAGCGTGGGGCGACTCGCTGACATGCAGCGCTCTGTGCACGTTCAGGCAGTCACGGTGGCGAACAGTTTCCGCGACTCTCTGCCATCCGAGTGCTTCAAGGGCGGGGGATATGTGGTCGCAGCGGCGAGTACCACTCACAAGCCTGGCAGCGAAGTTGATAATTATCTGCACTCTACCTAGGTGACACTCGGCCGCGCCACCCCAGACAGACAGGCAGTAGAGGATGTGCGGGAAGACGTGAACTTGGACTAGGAGCTTCAGAACCTCAGGGGTGAAATGGTGCCGAGTTTTGAAGAGGGACACGAGGATTGCGTTGCAGCGCCGAACGATTAAGGAGATATGGGGTTCCCAGGTGAGGTGTTGGTCGAGGAGTACACCCAGTACCTTCACTGAAGATGATGGGTAGATATCTGTGCCAGAAGTAGTAATGTGGAAGTTGTTGGTCTTTTTGAGGGAGGGTTTGGTGCCAACCAGCATGAAGTCTGTCTTTGTGGGGTTAATTTTGAGGCTATTAGACTGGAACCAGTTTTGTAGGCACTGGATCGACTCCTCGACCCGGGCTTTCAAGTTAGAAAGACCGACGACATCAGGAGTGGCGGAGTCAAGGAGTTGGGTGTCGTCGGCGTAGGATAGAAGGCGGCCGTGGGGAAGGAAGTTGGGTAGGTCATTGATGAAAATGAGGAAGAGGATTGGACCGACTAGGGATCCCTGGGCCACCCCATGGGATAGGGGTAGAGTGATTGAGCCGCCGCTGACCGTCTGTCTCCTACCGCTCAGGTAGTCTCTAAACCATTCCGAGGACACACCGCACTGTTCGAGCTTACTGAGAAGGACGTCATGATCAATACTGTCGAAGGCTTTGCTGAGGTCGATCGTCGTAATCGACGCGACATGGCCGTTGTCGACAGCCCTTGTCAGCCATTCCACAGCGTCGATCAGAGCGTCCTCTGTCGAGTGACATGGACGGTAAGCATACTGCATTGGCGTCAGTACATGGTGGTCAAGTAGGTAAGAGCTGAGCTGCGAGCAGACGACCTTCTCCGCGATTTTCGACAGTACAGAGAGTATAGAAATGGGCCGAAAGTTGTTGAGGTCAGACCGATCGCCCGATTTAAACACTGGAGTGACGCGCGCGATCTTCCAGGAAGAAGGGAAAGTACATGACGATATAGAAGAGTTGATCAGGTGTAGGAGATGACAGCCGATTACAGGGAAACACTTCTTTATAGCAAGGAGAGGCACACCGTCGACACCGACGGCCCTCGATGCACTCATCTTCCCGATTGCGGTTGAAAGTTCCGGCAGAGTGGCCGGGCACAGGGAGAGGGCTGAGGCAAAGACACGGTGCGGGCGCGGTCCAGCCGGGGTCGTGCCAGCACTGTCGCGCATGGCCGCTGCGCGACATCTCTCTCTCTCTCTCTCTCTCTCTCTCTCTCTCTCTCTCTCTCTCTCTCTCTCTCTCTCTCTCTCTCTCTCTCTCTCTCTCTCTCTCTCTTTCCACACTCACGCACACGCAGCCTGCCGTTACTCGTTATCCATCCATCCACGCGTACCTCGCGACCCGTAAGCACCGCCCCATCACTCCTCGCACGCGTAGTGGCACCACCACGCCACCCACCGCTATACCCGGCCGCCGCCCCTCGCACGCGTAGCGGCACCACCACGCCACCCACCGCTATACCCGTCCACCGCCCCTCGCACGCGTAGCGGCACCACCACGCCACCCACCGCTATACCCGGCCGCCGCCCCTCGCACGCGTAGCGGCACCACCACGCCACCCACCGCTATACCCGGCCGCCGCCCCTCGCACGCGTAGCGGCACCACCACGCCACCCACCGCTATACCCGGCCGCCGCCCCTCGCACGCGTAGCGGCACCACCACGCCACCCACCGCTATACCCGGCCGCCGCCCCTCGCACGCGTAGCGGCACCACCACGCCACCCACCGCTATACCCGGCCGCCGCCCCTCGCACGCGTAGCGGCACCACCACGCCACCCACCGCTATACCCGGCCGCCGTACCGCCGGCGGGTTACGGCTCCTGCGTCCATCCGTCTCCGGCTAACCAGGGCGACGCCGCCGCCGCCGCGGCCCCGTGACCTCACACGCCCGTCAGCACGTGTGGTGCGACAATAGCGGCGCGGTAGCGACAAAAGCGGCGCGCTCGTCGCCGCCCATGAGTCGGCACCGTGATTACGGCCTACTTCCGGCGCAGCCTTGAGGTTTCTCCCGAACGCAACCCGGGCGCGGGCCAAGTTCCCACGCCGGTCGCGATTTTCCCACGCCGCTCCTCCATCGGCGCCGGCCGGAAGCGGCGCCGCGCCGGCCGGAAATTGTGACCGGAAACGGCGCAACATGAAATCGGAGCGCTCACGCGCGCCGCTTTGCATGGGATGTCGCGGAGGCAGGTGTCAAACGCACGCGAGGGGTGGGCGAGGAGATTGGTGGGGAATTTTCCCGCGCGTTGGCAGATAGCGTTCTTCTGGTTACGTGGTAACCGGTGTCCCAGTGACCGTTTTGGCAGCATGAACGGATTTCCCGAGGACTGGCAATGACGTTGGGAATATCTATAACACATTGCACATAATTTGTATTTTAAGAAATGCATCAAGTTTAATGACGTCATAGAACAAACATGCCGATTAACAGCTCTACATATATTTCGATCTCGAACTATCTTGATCACTTAGGAAGTGGCATGCACTTTATATACTGGGATATGGTCGCGATCGGTGTCAGCAGCTGGGGTCGGTCTGTGTTGCCGCTCTTTTGGCGCTGTGTTTTATCATCTGTATTTTTATCATCATCTGATGCTGTATTTTGTATTTGTATCATGCTGTACTTCATTTGTGTAATGACGTGGATATCATAACATCCATACTATGGAGGGTCCTAATACATATATCTGTATCTGTATCTGCATCTGTATCACTTCAAAAGCATGCATCACCAGCGAATGCACTGTACTGGACAATTTACCGTATACAAAGCAAGCAATACAAGCCAAGGACACGTTAATCGCTCATACAAGCACTGCAAAGTATGGAACGACTTGTGATAAGTATGGAACGACTGACAAAACACAGCAGCCTACAACACATCAAGCAAAACCACGAAGCACCGCGCCGTGTGTCACTTCGCGTGCTCGCCGCCCGTGCGCGGCTGCTGAATGACCCGCTGAATGACCCGCTGAATGCTAAATGACTGAATGACCCTGGCGCTCATCAATGCCGACCCCTCACGCCATCCGCCGCGCTGCCCGCGTGCTGGCACTGCAGTCCGCGCAGGGCCATTATCCCCTCCCGGACTGTCGTAAATTACCAAACGGAATGTTTTACGACATCATTAGTCTGGCAGCACATTGTTTATCCCCACGCCGTGCTGCCAGAGGAAGCGATCTGCGTGTCTTTTCCCTTTATCATGACTGCGGGCAAGGTGAGGTAACTTGAGGCGGTCTCCGATGGCAATTTGTTGCCGGGCGGTGGTTAATTGACGAGGGATTAGGATGGTGATAGTTCAGATGGCTGACAAGCTACAAACGAGCCGTCCGCAGCTGTCTGCGCGTGCGAGTTATGCTGGAGTGTGGCTAGTGAGCGCAGTCGGACGCCTGGTGGAGTTTATGTTGAGTGGATGTCGTCTTCATCTCGTCTGCGCTTGAACTCCGGCGTGGGATTAGGTTGCGCAGGTTTAGTGACTGCCAGGGTGAGCTTTTGAAACGGATGACACAATTCTGTTTGTTACGAGCGAGCGCGAAGCGCTCGCGAGTCCTCATTCGCACATATAAGCGGCCGACCCGACCCGATCCGACTCGGCCCGGCCCAGCCCGACCTTAACGCTTTTGAGGAGCTTATATCTTTGTAATTCCGCATCTGATTGACAAGCGGTCTTCGCCATCTGATAGCCCCATTCAATCAATTATTACCGAGCGGGCGCGAAGCTCCCGTAGGTTTCTCGTCAACTTACTAGACAAATTTACATTTGACCCGACCCGACCCGGTCATACAGACGCTTTTCGGAAGCTAATAACTTTGCAACCACTACTGCGATTGAGATCGGGTTTTCACCATTGGATAGGACCATCAAATCAATTTTGATTTTATTATGGTGCGTTCTGATAGGGTGGTACCACAGCGCGTGGCACCCGCAGACGTCGAAATGAAAAAAATAATTTTTGATCAAAAATGGCTTTATTTATCTAAGCATTCGTTTTTTTATACGCTGAAACATGCAGCGCTGAGGACGTACTCTATTTTGGCGGATTCTAAAAAGGAGATCATGTACAATTTAATAAAACTTAATTTTTATGTTGGCATGCATAGAGGCCTGGCAATTTATATGGAGGACTAAAAGGACTAAAAGGACTATATGTTACTACCACGTGTGCTCCTGTACCGTTTCATATTGCAAACCTGTTTTAGCTTTACCAGTACGCGTCCGCTCGTTCATCGCCCAAAAAGGCATTTTACTGGTGTTATTGCTATGTTTCGTCTCACGTGAGGGGTCCGCATAGCGCGTGGCACGTGCCGCGTCAGGGGTGTCAGAAAACGTTATCCTGCTATAGCTGAGAAACGGCTGGACCGATTAAGCTGAAATTTGGTGTGTGGTTTGAGATCACACTACTGCCAATGTCGCGCAAGTCAAACTCTGGGCCACACTGCACGTGCGCACTGCGCACGTGCACACCCCTGTTCCAGGGGTAATACAAACCATTGGTTGGTCGCCGTCCAAATTTATCCCACGTGAGCTGGTCGCCGTGTAGGCGGTAGCATTTTGTGGCAGCGCTTTATTGGATATTGTCTTAGGCATTATATTTCAATCCGAACTCTCTTCTTCAACAACTCGCGCTTTTACGATTACATTCATCCACATTTTGCCATCAAAAACACATTGTGGTTATTTCACGTGTATTTGTTCAACATTTTGTGCAGTGGTCTGCAGCTCTATGTGGCCCAAGATCACCCGCCACCCATCAGGGGCGACGCCACGGATTTTTGTCAGGGGGGGAAGTACAAAATAGGGGGCCTCCATTTGAGAGGGGGCCTGCATTTGAGAAGGGGTTTTCGACCTCCATAGGACCCCCTCTGGCCTTCAGGGGCCGTTCTGACCTCCAAAGGACCCCTCTGGCATACAGGGGCCCACCTCTGACCTCCATAGATCCCCCTCTGACCTCCCCTCAGTCGCCGGTTCTCGCCCTATGGGCGTGATCCGGCGACTGGAGATCATGATCCCTGTTCCAGAGGCGGATTCAGGGCCTGTGAGGGGGATCAGAGCGCGGCCTTGGTTCAGGCGTCGTTGATGTTCCTCATCGATGGCGTGACGACGACGTGCCTGGACGCGATGGCCGGCTCTTCTCCCCCTGCGGTGCCGCCTTACGCCGCCACTGCCCGGGTGGGCGCCGGGTGGCGAGTGATTGATGGCGGCAGGAGGGTCGGCCATGTGGACAGAGTTCCCCTGTCAGGCGCGCGGGCTGCTGTCGACGCCGACGGTAGACTTGAGACGGTAGGGGAGAACGCAGTCTTGCGATTGGTGGAGACGGCGATGGTAGGCTTTTCCAGAAACGGTAGAAAGGAGTTTCGACGGGCGAGACCCATGGCCAATTATTGAAAATACTGAATGAGGAAAACAATATTAAACACGAAAAAAAGAGGTACGAAAATCACTTCGGTCTGTCCGAAAACACTAATTGCGAATACCAGGCAAATCTTGCAGGTGGCCGAAAGTTAAAATCGCGCAAAACACTAGAAAACTGAGGAGCGACGCTAGGGGGCAGCTGTTGACTTACATTGCTGTGCTATCCAGCTGGTCCACCGTCCTCCATAAGCGAATTGGCTCTCCGGGAATAACTTATACAACCAAATCAAGTTAACAAACGACACCAGCTTTCAAAACCGTCGACCCCACACACCACACAGAATGGAGCCAACCGCCAACCGAGCTGGCGCAGACACCATATGGCAGCTGCCTGCCAGCTGCCATATGTAGTTCAAAATATACAACTGCTACTACGTTCGGGCGACGACCACGGCGACCACCGGCCGCCGTCTCGTTGGCGTTTTCGGGCCCCTGGTATGCAATTGGTTTAACACTGTGGTCGCCAGAAAAGCGCCGTCCTATGCCAACCGCCGCCCGTAGGAGGACAAGGGTTCGTAGTAGACAGTTGCTTTTCTGAGCATTGGACCGTTTGTCCGTAGTAGAAGTGGAAACCCGTTTTGCACTAGAAAAATCATGCAGTTAAATACAAAAACGTATCCATACAGTGGCATAGGTACTAGAGCTGCCAATTTATCAACATTTTTCGAGTCAGACTGGTGGGACTATAATTGAGTTCAAATACATTTTGATCTGATCTTTTCTCGTGTGGCTCTGGTCGCCACTTTTGGAATCCTGGGTCAACGGCTAGTCGCCGACGTCGTTGCCAGGATGGAGGTTTTTATTAGCCCTACCCTGTTCTGTAACTCAGAAACGGCTGGAACGATTAAACTGAAAGTTGGTGTGTGGTTTGATACCACAATACTGGCAATGGAGTTTAGACGGCAGCTCAGAACAATTAACTTGCTATTTCTTGTTGTCCTTGTTTCTACGGGAAGTGATGTCCAATGTCCTTGTTTCTACGGGCTGGCTCGTCGTTCGCCCATTAACCCTATTCCCTGCGGGCGGCCAGAATTACGTTAACCTGCGGGGGGAGGGGGGGGGGGGGGCAGATTCTGCCCCACCCAGAGATCTCGAGAACTGCTCGGTCGATTTCGATGGGGAAAACGCTATTCGATTTGTCATGACAAGATCTCTCTTTTTGGACCCCGAAATCTTTGTTTTGTTCAAAAATAGGGGGCCAGGGGCAAAAATTCCGAAAATTTGGGGTGTTTTTTGAAAGATTATTGCGGCCATGCGGCTCGACCGATTTCCATGCCGTACACGTTTTTGAGCTTCAAATGTAATGGTCTTTAATATATCAAAAGACAAAACAAAATCATAGGCGTATTCAGGGAATGTAAAATGGATGGATTTTCTGAAAAAATATGTGCTGTTCGTGATTGTTTGGGACGACATGAACGTCACAAGTGGGCATTATATGCCGTAATTTGTTAAATTGATATATTGCGCATAGGCGGATCCAGGAAAAAAACATGGGGTGGGGGGGGGGGGGGGGCACCATGCGCGTAACGCTTTTATCATCATACTAATTTGAAGTTGGACCTAATGAGGGTGGGTATCGCCTCCCATTTTTTTTATCCTGAGTGCGCCTCTGCCCCCAAAAATGTACAATCCTAGTATCTATGATGCATATTGCATTGTAATTGTTTCTGACGCATTTATTGCACTGCAAACCACGAAGGAAGTATGCGCCGCAAAACCGCATTCGTAACACCCTCCCCAAAACAGGAGCCTGGAACCGCCTCTACTGGACCGATTTTTTTTTGTATTTTGACACAACACGCGCCACTAAATTTTGGGAAATTTCACAAAGTTTCAGGACGCTAGGCCTAACGTTTCAGAAGCGGCAAGTGAAAACCACCGAGGGGGACAGAATCTGCCCCCGCAGGGAATAGGGTTAAGGCATCTTACTGGTGCCTCATGTAGGTACGATTTAGCTGTCTTAGATTGGCTGTTGTGATGAACCAAAATAAATGATATATGTTTTCGTCTTTCAAAAACATCAAAGCTGTACTTTTGAAGTGCTATACAATTAACAACTAGCGTTGCCACTTAGCAGGCCAAATAGACGACCCAGCAGTGCAAAATATCACTATGTAAGAAATAAGTAGCGAATTTTAGTCATCGGTCACTAACAAGGGCGCAGTCACGTTCTGAAAGTTGGTGGGACGGAGGCATTCTTTAGTCGATTCTTGCCATGCAACGCCCATAGGCGTAACCGAATAAATCCGAAAATGTTTGGGGGGGAGGGGACGCGTCTCCCCGTCCCTCCCCCCGCTTCCGACCCCAATTGACACTAACCTTGGGCGTTGGTCAGTAGCACAAAGCAGGTTCCATGCAGTCGGCTCTCCGCTGATTTCACTGTACGCGACAGTGAAATTGAGGTTTAACTACTATTATAAATCCAATAATTAAGTAGAGCATTGACATACTTAAATATATTACAATTTCAGCAAACATATACATAGTCCGAGGAAGTACGACAACGCCTCTAAAGTAACTACCTAAACTAATGCCAAAGAATCTCGCAATGCCAATTATCACATAAATCCCGTGACGTGCACACCACAGTCATTTGTGCAAATACACCGCTAAGCCACTCGCCGCAGGCAAAAAGTCGTCTGTCTTCCCCGCCTAGCACCATGTTTATCTTTTCCTGACCTTTCACTTCCCACCCCGCCCCGGGAGCTCCCCAGTCATGACGTCACGCGCGCTATGTTCACACCTCACTAACCTCTGACTCCCACCAACACCCGGCCACCCTCCGTCGGCACGATTGATGCTTTAATTCAATGGCGTTCCTCTCACCCCCGACCCCACGCGAGCCTGCTGACCTCTTGACCCCATCCATCGCCACCGCTCACCCTGCGACCCGTGGCGTCTGGCGGCCGGAGAAAAGGCCGCGTCCGAGCTCAGTGAAGCGCAGTTTATCGGACGACGGCGCCGGGGGTCCTGTCTCGACGTGTCGCCACCCATGCTCACCGATGTCAGGGAGGACTAGGGAGGGGGTCGGGGGAGGGGTCGGGGGAGGGGCGCGGGAGGATCAGGGAGGAACCAGGGATGGGCGGGAGGATCCGGGGAGGGAACAGGGATGGGCGGAGAGGATCAGGGAAGGGACCAGAGAGGAGCGAGGGATGAGCAGGGGAGGGACCAGAGAGGAGCGCGGGAGAAGGAGGGGAGGGATCAGGGAGGGGCGGGGAGGATCAGGGGAGGATCAGGGAGGGGGGGGGGGAGGAGGATCAGAGGAGTGACCAGGGAGGGGAGGGGCAGGATCAGGGGAGTGACCAGGGAGGGGCGGGGCAGGATCAGGGAAGGGATCAGGGAGGGGTGGGGCAGGATCAGGGAGGGCGGGGCAAGTTCAGGGGAGGGACCAGGGAGGGGCGGGCAGGATCAGAGGAGTGACCAGGGAGGGCGGGCAGGATCAGGGAAGGGATCAGGGAGGGGTGGGGCAGGAACAGGGAGGGGCGGGGCAAGATCAGGGGAGTTATCAGGGATGTGCGGGAGGATCAGGAGAGTGAACAGGGAGGGGTGTGGCAGGATCAGGGAGGGGCGGGAGGATAAGGGGAGGGATCAGGGGTGGGCGGGGAGGATCAGGGGAGTGACCAGGGAGGGGTGGGGCAGGATCAGGGAGGGGCGGGGGAGGATCAGGGGAGGGATCAGGGAGGGGCGGGGGAGGATCAGGGGAGGGACCAGAGAGGGAGAGGAGCGCGGGAGGAGCAGGGGAGGGGCTGGTGGGTGGGTGGGGGGGGGGGGGGGGGGTGAGGGAAGGAGAGGGGACTGGAGGAGGACAGGAGGGACAGAGAGGAAGGAAGAAGCTAATCACACAGGGAGCGGATGAGACAACACAGGGAGCGGATGAGCCAGGCAGTTACCTGCCGGTCGTGGGCCGCCTCCGGTTCCGGTGATTAGGGGGGGGGGGGGGGGGGGGGTGAAGGGTCGGCGGGATGGACAAGGGATTAAAGTGGGCGAGAAAAAGCGACATGGGTGACTAGTTACGACCAGCGGACTGCTACGTTTTTTTCTTCGGAACGTTCAAAGGGAAGTCAAATGCTGGGTCGTTGGTGATAGACGAAGATAATTACACTGCAAGTCGAGAACTATGGCGTCTTTCAACGAGGTATAATCATGGATGTATTATTTCTATTTTTAGGTTAGATGATGCAATTACCATTGCGGAATCTACTCTTTCACTCCTCCGCTAATCTGTCGCAAACCACTCTGATTTCTAAACGTCAAACTATTAAACCAATTATCCTCCGTTCCGTTATTGGCGGCAAGGTTCCGGCCATCTATCCTCCCCACTCACCACGATCCGCCGCGACCCGCCGCGATCCGCCGCGATCCGCCGCGACCCGCCGCGATCCGCCGCGACCCGCCGCGATCCGCCGCGATCCGCCGCGACCCGCCGCGATCCGCCGCGACCCGCCGCGATCCGCCGCGATCCGCCGCGACCCGCCGCGATCCGCCGCGACCCGCCGCGACCCGCCGCGATCCGCCGCGACCCGCCGCGATCCGCCGCGACCCGCCGCGATCCGCCGCGACCCGCCGCCGATAGCACGCTCCCGGAACACGTTCCCGTCTTGTTCATCTGACGGCACCGGCCCAGTGTCCGTCCCCGGGCAGGGCGGAAATTACAGCCCTGCCCGCCGCCCGACCGCTGGTCGGAGGCGGCGGCGGAACCGCCCGCTTTGTATCGGCCGGACGGTGGCCGGGTATTATAATGCTATCTGATGCCGGCAAATGGCTCACGCGCGGGGCATTCAGAAATCGAGGCTACGTCTATTCAAGCCTACATCGCTTTGGTGGCCGCGGCGCGTGCTGGAGTTCCGAAAGCTGAGCTGAGCTGACCTGATTCAGCTAAGCTGAGCTGAGTTGAGCTGAGTTGAGCTGAGTTGAGCTGAGTTGAGCTGAGTTGAGCTGAGTTGAGCTGAGTTGAGCTAAGTTGATTAACTGGATTTAGCTGGGCTGAGCTAAGTTTAGATAAGCTGGTGTAAGTTTGCCTAAGCTGAGGCGATCTGACATATGCTCTCAGGATTGCGTGGGTCTCGTGGATTTTTGTTTATAGCATCGAAACTGCCGAACGTATCCTTGGTATGTGGCGACTTTTACACCATGGTACAGAAGCCGCACGACTTCTTTTATTTGACATTTAAATGCGGCAGTATCACTTTGCAGGACCGTCACGCAAACCCCGGCCAGAGAGCTAAAGGCTTACACTTTGCTTATTAGAAAATCCCACTGTCTCTAGCATAAATTACACACCCCACCTGGCATCCAGATACCACCAAAGAAGCTATTCGCAAACCATTGAACCGAGCCTAACTGTCGATTTATCTGCTTCCCAGTAATCATGCTGGCGGCCATTGCGAAGGTTAATTGGGTTATTGTTGCTCGTCAGCATGGATAAAATACTGACAGCACGCCGGATATGCATCGCTGGCGACCTTATACAACCATTTGTTTGACCTGTTGTGTTCATACCCTTAGCAAATGAGCCGTCAACCGCTTTGGGAAGTCCAGTATCTCATGTCCGCTCACACCCGACTCGTGGTCCGTTATTTTTGGTAATTTGGGGGTGGCCGCGTTCCATGTCTGCTCGCCACCCAGGAAGCTGTCATTAAAGGTCGTTCCAGAAGCGTATATGGCGGGTGCTCCCGATCCAATGGCTTCTGTGCAGGTCGTGTGCAGTCAGCTGATAGTAGCAGGGGAATAATCAGCTGATTCACCGCTGGCATGAGCTGTTTTTTTTTAAGGAGTGCAGTGTACATTTAAACAGTGTATAGGGTTGCATGCATTCAGGCACGTAGCCAGGGGGGGGGGGGGGGGGGGCGGGGGCGCCCCCCCCCCCCCTTGGGCGTTCAAAAGAGCCCTGTGCATGTCAGAGGGGCCCCTGGCCAGACCGAAAGGGCTCCTGAGTGGGTCAGAGGGTCCCTGAACACGTCAAATGGGCCACTAGCCAGCACAGAGGGCCCCTGGGCAGGTCGGAGGCCCCTGAGCATGTCAACAGGGCGACAAAGCAGCCAGCGCAGTCCCTGGCCAAGTCATAAGGGCCCCTGAGCAAGTTAGAGGGCCCCTGGACAGACCAGAGGGCCCCTGGGAAATTAAAAGGGCCCCTGCACAGATCAGAGGGCCCTCTGACTAGACCGAAAGGGCCCCTAGGTGGGTCAGAAGGGCCCCTGAACATGCCGAATGGGCCCGTAGTCAGCACGGAGGGGACCCAGGGCAGGTTGGAGGGCCCTTGTAGCATGTCACAAGGCGACAAAGCAGCCAGCGCAGCCCCTTGCCAGATCGGAAGGGCCCCTTAACAGGCTAGAGGACCCCTGGCGAGATCAGAAGGCTCCTGGAAAGTTAAAAGGGCCCCTGTGCAGATCGGAGGAGCCCCTGACCGGACTGAAAGGACCCCTGGACGGGTAAGAAAGGCCCCTGAACATGCCGAATTGGCCCCTAGCCAGCCCGGAGGGGCCCCAGGGCAGGTCGGAGGGCCCCTTGAGCATGTCAACAGGGCGACAAAGCAGCCAGCGCAGTCCGACCAGAAGAGTCGTTGGGCAGATCGGAGGGGCTCCTGGGCAAGTCAGAGGGGCCCCTGGCTAGACCGAAAGGGTCCCTGTGCCGGTCGGAAAGCTCCTTGAACATGCCGGATGAGTTCCTAGCCAGACTGGAGGGGCCCCTGGGTAGGTCGGAGGGGCCCCTGAGCATGTCGGCAGGGCGACAAAGCAGCCAGTGCAGCTCCTGGCCAGGTCGGAAGGAACTTTGAACAGGCCGAGTGGGCCCCTGACACACAAGAGGGGCTTCTTGGAAGGTCAGAGGAGTCCCTGGTCAGACCGGAAGGATCAAAAGCACGTAGAGATCTCAGATGAAGATGAAATACAAAGAGGTCTTACTCCACAATGCAAATATTAAAAGCGGAACTTTCGGGTATATTGTAACACCCTTCGTCAGGGTGTTACAATATACCCGAAAGCTCCGATTTTAATTTTTCCTGTAGAGTAAGCCCTCTTTGTATTTTATATATATATCACCCACTCTGCATCATATCTTTTCGCTTCGCGGATCCCAGATGAGTCCCTGAACAGGTCGGAAGGGCGTTGAAAAGGTCGGAGGGGCCCTAGATGATCTGAAGGGAACCTGGGTCTTTCAACAGTAAGAATGCAGTTGTCCAGGGAATAAACTCAAAATTTTCGCCCCGCTCCGCGGCGCAATTTAACTACAAATTTAATTATATGAGGGTTAGAAGAAAAAAAAATCGCCCGTTTCTCGGCGCATTTATTTGTTATGTTGCTACTTTCCTATATAATTGGCCAACATAGTTCACTTTAGCACTTTTTACCGCACTTTTAAACGCACAATATAATTTTTTTAGAGGTCCGCACCATACGCAATGCGACGCATTGATGAGAAAGCATATCCAGGGCATACTAACTCAAAATTTGGCGCAATTTGTTTAAGAGTTCCAGGTCTTCTTCTGAGGTCTTCTGAGGTCTTAACAAATATTCTTTAAAAAAAACATCCAAGTTGGTATAGCTGATTCAAAATTGGTGTCGCTGGTTCCAAAGTTGATATGGCAGTTTGCTAACTCCAGCTGCTAAAAGTTAGTATGGCCCATGCCATACCTGTCATACTGCATTTTCCATCCTTGTAATGAGCCTTTTCATCAATTTTGTTTGGTCCTTTCAACACTTGGGAAGGGGGCCCTTTCAACGCTCGGGAATGGGCCCTTTCGAGGTGCCCCCTCCCCCCGCCCTGGACGAAATCCTGGCCATGTGCCTACATGCAATTTATGTTGATCTCTGGCCACAATGTTAATGTAATAGACAAGATTAAATGTAAACAAAAGTAATTCTGCGATTCATTCGTATTAATTCAAAAACCACAGCCCATTCATTCAATCGTCCTCGCAGCCCCCGCCGAGTTTTCGTTGATTCTCGTTGCCCATATTTTTATCTCACGCGACATACTTTTTCGACACCTTTGTTTCACACAGGCACGCGACATATCATTCATCACACTTCGCCACTACAGTTAAATCGGCCCATATATCAACAGCTCAGGTTGTTTTTCCACTGAAAAACACAATTTTAAAGAATAGTGTTGTTCTAATGGTTCAACAAAACTTCGGTTATTTGTGTTAAAGTGACGAAATACCAATTGAAGTCCAACATACCATACGTTCGACCACTCCAGCAACCTCTCAGACCCAAGTC
Organism: Chirona hameri; assembly: GCA_036785665.1. Lineage (NCBI taxonomy): Eukaryota > Metazoa > Arthropoda > Thecostraca > Balanomorpha > Balanidae > Chirona > Chirona hameri. The sequence goes on from JAXIVJ010012576.1 coordinate 32,346, forward strand.
CTACATGCTTCTCTCATACTCATGCGACAAGTCTGTGCTAGTTTCTGATGTGTTTGTTAGCAGGTTTGCAGTACCCATAGCAAAGTATGCTATATTGGGGCTGTTGGTACTTTTAAACGTTAGTCATTTAACTAAGCGTTTTTTATACCGGGCAATACGTTTGTAGTCCTGCATGTGCACATAAACACCTAAAATATATTTCAAACTTATAACATGAAGCCCGTGAAACACACAAAGTTTTTTACGATATAGACCTGTCAATGATAATGTAGCCGATGTATTCTGAGGTCATGTCCTCCTCAGAAACTCGCCATCCTCCTAAACCCTTCTCTACCGCTTCCATCACGTGTTCCCTCACTCAGTCAGTCACTGAGCTACCCTCCTCCCTGATACCTCCCCAAAGAGACCACCCGGAAATGACCCTTCGTGTGGTCTGCCAACGGTTCTACCCTCGTGCCACCCTACCTCACCCTACCTCGCCTTTACCCATTCCGTCCCGACCCCATCCCGCCCCACCCCGACCCCGCCCCGTCCCGTCCCGTCCCGCCAGCCCCGTTCCTATCTGTTCCTCATATGGTTATCGTCTTATGGTAAGTGGTAACCCCTGCAAGGTAAGCGGTAACTCGTGACATGGATAGCTCTGCATTCTGATCGTTCTGACAAGATTCCAGGTGTTCCGAGGGAGAGTACCACCGCCACAGATAACTTACGTAACGTACAGGTTATGTACATACATACATACACTTACTTATGCCGCAGCGTGTGATGATGACGACGATTTGGGGTTTCGGGCGCTCCGACGGCTAGTCATTTGGCGCCCATATGCCGCAGCGGATGATGATGACGACGATTTGGGGTTTCGGGCGCTCCGACGGCTAGTCATTTGGCGCCCATATGCCGCAGCGTGTGCTGGGTCCAGATACGGTTACTGTCAATGTTGTAAAGGTTACGAGGGTTCCGTGGGGTCGGCGAGCTAGGAGACACAAGTAAACCAAGCGAATCTCGTTTAGTCCCCATCAAAACGCCTTTTATATCGGAAATTTGATACTTATCAATTTATAACATTCTTTTTAAAAGTATGAGGATTTTAAGCTTCTGCTGAGGCTCCAAAGTTGGATTCTGAATGATTATGAATGGTGTCCGTGTCCACGATGGCTCTCTGGATCCTCTCTTTCTTACCCGGTGATCTGATCGACCACTACTTCTCTCCCCGTTAGTTGCCGTGGCTGAAACGGTGGCTGAAGGTCGGGACGGCCAAGGTCAACCCCTGCTGCCGTAGCTTACGGCTCATGGACCCGATGGCCCCTGGATCCGCCCTTGATCCCTGTCCGTTACCACGCAGAAGTTCAGATCCGGACCACAGGGCAGTGGAACAGCAGCCGCCGCCCCGCCACCGGCGCGGTGGTTTGAACCCATTAGACATTCTCGACAGAATTAACACTACATCCCGGGCAGTGATTCAAGCAGCCTATCTCAGTCGCATCAGTACTTCAGTGGAATAAATACTGTAATTTTGATGCGGCTAATCACGAAACTGAACTGGAGGTAATTAGTGATCACAGCAGCGCGCGCCCGGGGAGAGATTCTGAGTAGAATTACGTGACATCTTGCTGCATGGAGCCGCCGTTTTCGCAGGTGTGGTCGGCAACTGCGGAGCAGAAGAGCGACAGGTGGTCTGAAACGAACTGCCCGGCTCATCAGTGAAAAGGTAATTTAGAGGATATTCCGGTGTAATTATCTGGAGTCTGAGGTTGGTCAGATGCATAATGGTAGAGGCATGGGCGGATCCAGAGGCGGGGCCATCGGGACCACGCCCCCAAAACGAATAAAATCGGCCCAAAATTGACACATTTTCGGGGTCTAAATCTACACAACTTTTACCAAGGACAGATTTATCAGTTCTGCATGCATATTCAAACGAAATCTTATGAATTATTTATTTTATCAATCTTTCTGGGACTAGGCTTCAAACCGACTTATTGGTCGCTCTGGATCCCCCGGCGGATAGAGAGTGGTGGCGGGTGACAGCGTGGCCAAGTGGAGCCGAACACGTGAATGGGAACGGTCAGACGGGTCGGCAGCAGAGCTGGCGTCAGGTGGCCTCGAGTGCGCGCGCCTCTGCTCGCCGTCTACGTCATTGTTTACTGGTCATGGTTTCTAATGGTGGACTACCGTTCGCACTCCGTGCAGTAAATGCAGGTTGGCAGCGAAGAGGCGTTGACAGAAATCAGCATCGGATTTGCCGCCACAGGTAAATTGTGTTTCTAGAAATTGCGAAAATAATCGAAAGAGATAAAATAATAATATATATACTATGTTGTGTCAAGGATTACATTCAGTGACATTTTAGCCGCAAGTAGGTGATTGTAATTGTACAATAATGCTTGCATGCAAGATTATTTTTCAGTTTGCACTTCGTTTCAAATGAAAACTCAACGAATTTGTGATCGAGCCTTGAGGTACATAATATCTTTTTGAAGAACTGGGTTGTGCATGCCAAATATTTACTTTTCACATTTTATAGCGAATATATGTTCCTTCTGTATATTAATTATTGTGAAAATAAAAAAACGATATATACACATTACACTGGCTGCGATGCTGCGTTTAACTGGTAAATACCTATGTAAAACGGTTTTTGTGCGCCAACTGTTCAATAGGAACGTAGGAACGTCAGTAAATAGGGACAAATTACATTTTGCCCTTGTTTTGAGGTTGCTCAATCCTCTTGCGATATTTCTTTGCAAGTTGCAGATCTTTTCACCGCGCTGTATCTGAAATTTTCCTATCTGAATTTTTCCTCATTTAGCAAAATACAACATTTGAACAAAACTACTGCATAAAAGTGGGAGGACATGTCCCCTGGCCCACCCGTTACGACTCCTATGCTGTTGAGCCCTGACTCACTGCATGCAGAACAAATCTGGAAAACCCCGCCTATACGAATACAAAAATAACTTAACCCGTACAGTTATATAACCGATCATGAGGATGAGGTCACCACACCCAAAGGACCTTCACAGTTAATAAACATGATGCGGGACATTGAATGCATTTCTACACAATGGTCTGTAATCTGGAGCGGCTCAAATGATACACAATCTGATTTACGATATTCCTGGTAGAATAAGTATTAATGACTTCTAATATTGCATAATTAGGTGCGGAGACTGCTGTTATCGAGCATTTAAAAGTGCTCTTGAGCTAGCATGTGTTTTTCTGCACTAGATGAAGGGGAAACAGATGATGCAAGATTCGCATTGCTGGATGCTGTTATTTAGTTCGTGGAATCATACGTAGCACTTTGCCAGGAAGCATGTAACGGTTAGTAGACTTCGTGAGATTCTAATGAATGCAAATTGAGGTACTACAAGGACGTTAATGCTGGGATGAGCGTTGCCTTGGGGGCCAGCGGGGCAACTTGCCCCTCCCCCCCCCCTCCCCCTCCCCTAACCTCCAACTGGTGACCGCTGGTGAGATTGATACAAATCCGAGGTGATTTTGGGGTCGTACAAACTGAGTAGGTCAATGAAGTCCACAGGTTGGCCTTATATATTCCCGCCCGGTGCTGGGAAATTATGGAATATTCACCGAGTTGTGTATGCGGAGGACCGAGGGCCGGTAGGCCCGAGGTAGGAAGCAAAAAAAAACGAGGTGAATATTGCATAATTTGCCAAGCACAAGGGAGAGCAGAGTGCTGCTCGAACGCACGCTAGTAGCGCTAGTAGCGCTTTCGTTCTCCATGGCAACCAGGCGTGAGCCAATGAAAAGCCAGAACGTATTCCCTTTCTGGCTTTTGATTGGCTGACGCCTGGTTGTCATGGAGAACGAAAGCGCTACTAGCGCTACTAGCGTGTGTCCGAGCAGCGATCGGATATTTACCGCATGTCTCTAAGGTCCCGCAGCAGCGTAAATACAACCCTATTAAAGTGTAAATTAAGTCATAAAGCATTGAAGATGATGGTCAAATTGAAAGGCCATTCTGCCCTCCATATTTAGGCTTTAACGTATCCGGAGATGAAGAAGATACTCCAGCAGAGAAGACTAGAAATTCGCAATGACCCACCTGCATTTTAATTGGAAACGCGACATATATCTGGCGCTTTTGTATCAACAGCGCCAGAGTCTGAACATTTGTTCAACAATGCTCTGCTATGGCATAATGTCGTATGCGCTTCTGTTCTGGCACTTCCGCTCTCAATATCCTGTGAAATAATTGTCTGGGAAAATCAAAATGACCTAGGTCAACATCGTTTTCCCAAATACCTTTAATATTAGCTCAGCGGGCCGAAAGCTTTTCCCAAAAGCACGTGCTAATGTTGAAAGGATATCTCGGCACCTGGTAATGATGCCAAATCCGCTTTTTTGTTGTAAAACATAGTTTCCTTATTTCTGGGGAAAAAAATCACTTTTAGGTTGTTGACATCTGCCAGACAGACACCTGGAAATCCTGAAGACGCTAATGATGGAGGGTACAGAGTTCCACTTTAATTAAGGTCAAATTGATAGTAAATAGATACTTAATGGCAATCAATTTGTATGACATCAACCGAACGTTTTTAATTTTAGGGAGACGTTCTTCCATTTCCTTTGGTTGTTTTTAATCCATGATTCATTAATTTTCGAACGTTCATCTTCATTACTCCTGGGGATTATAAGTTTTTCCTGAGAGCCCTCTGAAAACAAGGCTATATTTTTAGTAAAAATGCCCTTGCTTTTTTGGTTGAGGGAAGGAGACCCCCTGGATCGAGGAATTGATTCTTCGAATTCCTGCCACAATAAAGGCACCGCCGCTGTACCTCTGTGTCAGGTCAAACAACTAACAACTGACCCTATCTACATAATCCGCAATCGGATTGGTTCTGCTCTGTTCTACCCGAATGATCCGGTCAATTGTAGCGGTAAATTTTCGTGACGTGAGCCATGTCCGTGTAGTGTCAAATCTCCGTGACGCACCAAAGACGACGCACGTGACAAGATGCCACGTGACCTCCCAGTGCCAGCTGTGATGCCGCCGCAGTGAACGGTCGACCTGGTTATGTAAATATAGCTTAGCGTGGGTTGTCGTCACTCTAATTGGTGACATTGTGTTGGACGTGACCACGTAATTTTATTGTTTATTTCAGTAGCATGTGCGTCAGTGCTGATGCAAGTTTAATGCGTAGTGTATCGGAGGAATTTCTTCCCGTGGCATCCGATGCTTACAAGCATCTCGAACATACGCGACGTGACTTGCGTAAAAGAACCCTTTACACGGTCGTTCATCTTTTCCTTATCAGAGCCATGGGGCACAGGGAACACTTTGACATGCATTGATTATATACACTATAAGCCGATTCGCTGTAAAGCATAAGTTACTGTCGTCTGTTCGCTTTGCTTGTCGGTATTCCGTTTAAGTGGACATAAAACGGTCCCAGCACCGAGGGATGCATCCTCAGCCTCATGATGGGGCCTGTAACGAGACGCCTCGGCGCGAAGTAGTAACTGCTCATCAAGATTATCCGCTCTCACAGCATGTATAATGTATATGTGTAATTGATGTGGCATGTTTATTTTGATAAAGTTAATCAGATCCTGAGGAGGTGGATATTAAAAGCAACTAATAGATACAGAAGGGATGCATGGTGCATCTTGTCTAATGAACATTTGTTAGTGCAAGGAGGCATAATCAAAACAAAGTTTGGCTTTCGGAGGCGAGAACTTGTTGAGATTGAATGGACAAGGTGATATATGAAGCTTTTCAAAATCAATTAAGCATTAGCAATTCAGGAATAGACTATGTTGATGATGCTTATGCTGGCTAATGGGGTGATGTGTCTTGTCCTGTCCCCTCAATCACATGTACTTGCTCAATAAAAGCTGAGAAATGCATATACCGAATAATTATAACGTGATCTTCTATGCCATCACAAGGTTTCAGTCCTGCATATTGCATACCTTTTTATTAGCTTCCAATTAAAAATTAGATAGCTGCCCTTAGGGCGACTGCAGGAGCAAGGAAATAAATCCAAACATCAAGTATACATCGCAGGGGTTGATAAGCAATAAGTTTCATGGCTATAAAACCTATCAATTAAATACCTAGAGTACCCCCAGGGTTACAAGTTAACTGCTTCCTCACTGGTGCATGATACACGAGCGCAGAGTCGACGACTTTGCCGAGTATTGCTTCTCGCCAGAGGCAACACCTCTCACATTACCACCACATTTACCACCAACTTCAATTAACTTCAACTAACTTTTAACTTCAACATGCATCTATCCATTCCACTATCCCGTTTTCCACCAGTTACCTCCGCACTTTGCCCCAACCTCACCTAATTTTCCCACTCTCCCCTTCCCCTTCCCCTTCCCCTTCCCTTCCCCTTCCCCTTCCCCTTCCCCTTCCCCTTCCCCTTCCCCTTCCCCACGGCTAGATAACGAGCTGCCAGGCTCTCCAGAAGCTACCGCCCGGTAACCCTGCTCTTCAGGCCCCAATGACGTCACTGAAGGCGTCACGCTTGAGTGCGCCCTCATCTCGCGGCGTACGAGGGGCGTCCGTAATAAATATTTACCGTACCGTTAGACGGGGCAGCCGCGGCCTTGAGCGGGTGCAGTGACCTTCCATGGGCCCAGGGGTCACGGGCCCTGTGGCGTCACCTGTCTGTCACGGGCCCTGTGCCCTGTGGCGTCACCCGCTTGGTGGTGGTGGTGGTGGTGGTGGTGGGGGGGGGGGGGGCACGTTTGGGGAGTGTGTGACTTGTGTGTGAGAGTCAGAGTATGCAATTTATATTTAACCTGTGTGATCAATGTATCACTTGCATTTCATCCATGTGTGACCTTTTTGTGGGATATGTGTGACCCACGTGCGACCGGGTGACCACTTGTCTGACACGTGTGCGTGATTCCGATGTACATTAGTGTGACCCCCTTTCTCCTTAACATGTTTGCATTATTTCGGAATCTGTTTGATCATGACTATCAGCCCCGTGTTATTTGTCCGTAGCTGCAGTGTGCGCTCGGCTGTGGACCGCGGGTGACGTGTGTGACGCACGTATGGTCCCCGCCCCAACCGTGCAGTTCCTGCAGAACCTTGTACCGACATTGTCTTGCTCGAGCATTATACAAGATTACATTGTTGACAGGATGATACACCTTGATTATGATATCGAGCACCTGATAAACATTGGCTTCATCAGTAATACTGCTGTGCTACAAAGTTGTCTGCAAGTGTATTATAGATAGCATCGCTCGATCACCTTCAATGCTGTCAATGGAAAGCTAATGATGACGCATGCTCTCTGTCATCAAAACTGTTCTCCCGATTGAATTCATATATATTCAATGGGGAGATAATTCTATATAATAATAATAATCGGCCCATGTGTTCATCTGCCTGTGATGAATTTCCGGTAGGTAAATAATCATACCATTAGAAGCTAAAGGATGCTGCAGCATGTTTTGGTGATTATTTTATATTCTATCGACATCCTATGCTTCGTTGGAAATTTGAATGCAATTGTACTCATTTTAAAACCTTCGGACCATTATATAAATAACAATACTTTTGGAACCTCTAGGACTGTTTAAGTTGTACT
>JAXIVJ010012577.1:0-39918 GCA_036785665.1 Chirona hameri
CACAAAGGCCGTCAAGTTTTCCACTTATTTTCAATCATTCACATTCAGCAAATTGGGGAACCCGCCGATTTAAACGAAACTTACAGACATTGTACAACAACACGCGGTGCGTTTGAAAATCATAGTGCCCATTCATGACATTTCTAAATTTGACCTTCAGAGCCCCTCAAACCTGAAAAATGACCCCCTCTCCCATGTAAACATGCAGTCATTCAGAAGACAATAAGTAAAAAAGAAACGCACATATTAGCTAGCAACGGTGCATCCTCATACACAAAGGTAGTCCGCAGATTTCCAGAAAGTGTCATTACGTGACACTGAAAAATACAGCCCACAGAGGCCGTCAAGTTTTCCACTTATTTTCAATCATGCACAGTCAGCAAATTCCGCCAATTTACTGAATGTGAATGATTTAAAATAAGTGGAAAACTTGACGGCCTCTGAGGGCTGTATTTTTGAGTGTCACGTATTGACACTTTCTGAAAATCTGCGGACAATCAAACGTGTTTAAGGAAATGCACATATTACTTAGCAAATTTGCATCCTCATACAGAAAGATTGTCCGCAGATTTCCAGAAAGTGTCAATACGTGACACTCAAACGTATTTTCCCCAGAGGCTGTCAGACAGTCAACGTCCTTTCATTATCGATATGCAAAACAACAAAACTTCGATAAGAGTTTGGAGAACGTTTAGCAACTTGTTCATTGTAAAAAAAAGTTGTACAAAATGATCATTTGTGCTAATAATATATTATTTTAATCAAAAGAAAAGCCGAACAATTCTAACGCGTTTCGATTAACAAATCAACATCAGAGAATTCAGAGAATTCTCTGATGTTGATTTGTTAATCGAAACACGTTAGAATTGTTCGGCTTTTCTTTTGATTAAAATAATATATTATTAGCACAAATGATCATTTTGTACAACTTTTTACAACAAAACTTCATTTCATTATCGATATGAAAAACTACACATTCACATTCGCCGAATTGGTGGAACACGCCGATTTAAACGAAACTTACGAACATTGTACAACACCACGCGGTGCAGCCGAAAATCATAGTGCCTATTCATGACATTTCCAAATTTGACCTCCAGAGCTCCTCAAAGCTAAAAAATTACCCCCTCTCCTATGTTAACATGCAGTCATTCAGAAGACAATAAGTGAAAAAGAAACGCACATATTACTTAGCAACTTTGCATCCTCATACAGCAAGATTGTCCGCAGATTTCCAGAAAGTGTCAATACGTGACACTCAAACATATTTTCCCCAGAGACTCTCAGACATTCAACTTCCTTTCATTATCGATATGCAAAACTACACAACTTCATTTCATTATCGATATGAAAAAATACACATTCACATTCGCCGAATTGGTAGAACACGCCGATTTAAACAAAACTTACGGACATTGTACAAAAGTTTTGTGTTGCACGTGTTGCATCTGAAAATCATAGTGCCTATTCATGACATTTCCAAATTTGGCGTCCAGAGCCACTCAAAGCTAAAAAAATACCCCCTATCCCATGTTAACATGCAGTCATACAGAAGACAATAAGTGAAAAAGAAACGCACAAATTAGCCAGAGACTTAGGATCCTCATACATAAAGGATGTCCGCAGATTTCCAGAAAGTGTCAATACGTGACACTCAAACGCATTTTCCCCAGAGGCTGTCAGACATTCAGCGTCCTTGCATTATCGATATGAAAAACAACAAAACTTCATTTCGTTATCGATATGTAAAACTACACATTCACATTCGCCGAATTGGTGGAACACGCCGATTTAAACGAAACTTACGGACATTGTACAACACCACGCAGTGAATCTGAAAATCATAGTGCCTATTCATGACATTTCCAAATTTGACCTCCAGAGCCCCTCAAACCTAAAAAATGACCCCCTCTCCCATGTTAACATGCAGTCATTCAGAAGACAATAAGTGAAAAAGAAACGCACAAATTGGCTAGAGACTTTGCATCCTCATACAGAAAGGTTGGCCGCAGATTCCCAGAAAGTGTCAATACGTGACACTCAAACGTATTTTCCCCAGAGGCTGTCAGACATTGAGCTTCCTTTCATTATCGATATGCAAAACTACACAAATTCATTTCATTATCGATATGAAAAATACACCTTCACATTCGCCGAATTGGTAGAACACGCCGATTTAAACAAACTTGCGGACATTGTACAACACCACGTGGTGCATCTGAAAATCATAGTGCCTATTCATGACATTTCAAAATTTGACCTCCAGAGCCCCTCAAAGCTAAAAAATTACCCCCTATCCCATGTTAACATGCAGTCATACAGAAGACAATAAGTGAAAAAGAAACGCACAAATTAGCTAGAGACCTGGCATCCTCATACAGAAAGGTTGTCCGCAGATTTCCAGAAAGTGTCAATACGTGACACTCAAACATATTTTCCCCAGAGACTGTCAGACATTCAACGTCCTGTCATTATCGATATGCAAAACTACACAACTTCATTTCATTATCGATATTGAAAAATACACATTCACATTCGCCGAATTGGTGGAACACGGCGATTTAAACAAAACTTACGGACATGGTACAACACAACGCGGTGCAGCTGAAAATGATAGCGCCTATTCATGACATTTCCAAATTTAACCTCCAGAGCCCCTCAAACCTAAAAAATGACCCCCTCTCCCATGTTAACATGGAGTCATTCAGAAGACAATAAGTGAAAAAGAAACCTACAAATTGGCTAGAGACTTAGGATCCTCATACATAAAGGATGTCCGCAGATTTCCAGAAAGTGTCAATACGTGACACTCAAACATATTTTCCCCAGAGACTGTCAGACATTCAACGTCTTTTCATTATCGATATGCAAAACTACACAACTTCATTTCATTAGCGATATGGAAAAATACACATTCACATTCGCCGAATTGGTGGAACACGCCGATTTAAACCGAACTTACAGACATTGTACAACACTACGCGGTGCATCTGAAAATCATAGTGCCTATTCATGACATTTCCAAATTTGACCTCCAGAGCCCCTCAAAGCTAAAAAAATGACCCCCTATCACATGTTAACATGCAGTCATTCAGAAGACAATAAGTGAAAAAGAAACGCAGATATTACCTAGCCACTTTCCATCCTCATACAGAAAGGTTGTCCGCAGATTTCCAGAAAGTGTCAATACGTGACACTCAAACATATTTTCCCCAGAGACTGTCAGACATTCAACGTCCTTTCATTATCGATATGCAAAACTACACAACTTCATTCCATTATCGATATGGAAAAATACACATTCACCTTCGCCGAATTGGTGGAACACGCCGATTTAAACGAAACTTACGAACATTGTACAACACCACGCGGTGCATCTGCAAATCATAGTGCTTATTCATGACATTTCCAAATTTGACCTCCAGAGCCCCTCAAACCTAAAAAAATGACCCCCTCTCCCATGTTAACATGCAGTCATTCAGAAGACAATAAGTGAAAAAGAAACGCACATATTACTTAGTACCTGTGCATCCTCATACAGAAAGATTGTCCACAGATTTCCAGAAAGTGTCAATACGTGATACTAAAAAATACAGCCCTCAGAGGCCGTCAAGTTTTCCATTTCTTTCAATCATTCACATTCAGCAAATTGGTGGAACACGCCGATTTAAACAAAACTTACCGAAATTGTACAACACCACGTGGTGCATCTGAAAATCATAGTGCCTATTCATGACATTTCCAAATTTGACCTCCAAAGCCCCTCAAAGCTAAAAAAAGATACCCCTTATCCCATGTTAACATGCAGTCATACAGAAGACAATAAGTGAAAAAGAAACGCACAAATTAGCTAAAAACTTTGCATTCTCATACATAAAGGATGTCCGCAGATTTCCAGAAAGTGTCAATACGTGACACTCAAAAGTATTTTCCCAAGAGGCTGTCAGACATTCAGCGTCCTTGCATTATCGATATGCAAAACTACACAACTTCATTTCATTATCGATATGGAAAAATACACATTCACATTCGCCGAATTGGTGGAACACGCCGATTTAAACGAACCTTACGGACATTGTACAGCACTATGCGGTACATCTGAAAATCATAGTGCCTATTCATGACATTTCCAAATTTCCCCTCCAGAGCCCCTCAAACCTTAAAAATGACCCCCTCTCCTATGTTAATTTACAGTCATTCAGAAGACAATAAGTGAAAAAGAAACGCACATATTACCTAGCCAATTTCCATCCTCATACAGAAAGGTTGTCCGCAGATTTCCAGAAATTGTCAATACGTGAGACTCAAACATATTTTCCCCAGAGACTGTCAGACATTCAACGTCCTTTCATTATCGATATGCAAAACTACACAACTTCATTTCATTATCGATATGGAGAAATACACATTCACATTCGCCGAATTGGTGGAACACGCCGATTGAAACGAAACTTACGGACATTGTACAACACCACGCGGTGCAGCTGAAAATCATAGTGCCTATTCATGACATTTCCAAATTTGACCTCCAGAGCCCCTCAAACCTAAAAAATGACACCCTCTCCCATGTTAACATGCAGTCATGCAGAAGACAATAAGTGAAAAAGACACGCACATATTACTTAGCAACTTTGCATCCTCATACAGAAAGGTAGTCCGCAGATTTCCAGAAAGTATCAATACGTGACACTAAAAAATACAGCCCTCAGAGGCCGTAAAGTTTTCCACTTATTTGCAATAATTCACATTCACCAAATTGGTGGAACACGCCGATTTAAACAAAACTTACCGAAAATGTACAACATCACGTGGTGCATCTGAAAATCATAGTTCCTATTCATGACATTTCCAAATTTGACCTCCAGAGCCCCTCAAACCTGAAAAATGATCCCCTCTCCCATGTTAACATGCAGTCATTCAGAAGACAATAAGTAAAAAAGAAACGCACATATTAGCTAGCAACTTTGCATCCTCATACACAAAGGTAGTCCGCAGATTTCCAGAAAGTGTCATTACGTGACATTCAAACGTATTTTCCCCAAAGGCTGTCAGACGTTCAACTTCCTTTCATTATCGATATGCAAAACTACACAACTTCATTTCATTATCGATATGGAAAAATACACATTCACATTCGCCGAATTGGTGGAACACGCCGATTTAAACGAAACTTACAGACATTGTACAACACAACGCGGTGCAGCTGAAAATCATAGTGCCTATTCATGACATTTCCCAATTTGACCTCCAGAGCCCCTCAAACCTAAAAAATGACCCCCTATCACATGTTAACATGCAGTCATTCAGAAGACAATAAGTGAAAAAGAAACGCACAAATTAGCTAGAGACTGTGCATCCTGATACATAAAGGTTGTCCGCAGATTTCCAGATAGTGTCAAAATGTGACGTTCAAAATACAGTACCCATTTGATGTCTATCTTTCCACTTCTTTTTAAATCTGATGAGTTATGCACTTATTCCAGCATTATTAAAACACATTTTGGAAGTATGTGCAGAGACGTAACTCTTTGAAATCATTGGGGTTGCACTTAGTTGTTAAGAGCCCATTTGTAACACATCGTGTCATAGGCGTAATGTTAAATTCCCAAATTATTGGGGTTGTAGCTACAACCCCAATTTACATTAAAGTTCCACCCATGAGTATGTGTAATGATGTATTCAGATCACTGGAAATCCGGTATATAACTCCTTTACTACGCGCTTCCAGACGTACATGTCAAGCGCTTCCGCATCTACATAATACTACACCACCGGTCTCCGACGTGCTCCGCCGGATCCCTACACGCGTGCATGCACACGTACGCATACACAGGCACATGTGCTCACGCTGGAGGGACGTCAGCCGCCGCCCCGGCCCTCTCTATGTACAGTTCGCCCGCTTCTGCGAGATCGGGCGCGTGCCGGGAAAATGTCCAATATCCAGTCTGTCAAGGGCGCCATGCCGACCCCGAGCTCTGCGTGGTGATCCAATCGGTCTGGCAGATTCCGATTTGGCAGAGGCGGCATACCAGCACCGTTCACCGTCACCCCACCGCCTCCGCTGCTACTACCGCCACCACCACCACCACCACCACCACCACCACCACCACCACCACCACCACCACCACCGCCACCGCCATCGCCATCGCCATCGCCATCGCCACCGCCACCGCCACCGCCACCGCCACCGCCACCGCCACCGCCACCGCCACCAGGCTAGAGAAGCTTTGGCGCTGAATATCCCAGCGTTCTTGCCTTAAACTTCTTCTTAGATGAGAGAGGCGTTGTACGGGGGTGCCGCATGGTAGCGGAGCCGCTAAACGCAGAGAGCCGCGTCGTTGGGTCGACGTCCTGCCGGCGACACAGAGAAAGGCACAGGTGACGTCACCAGGTGGTGTGCATCGCTTTTATTATGTTGGCCACATTTGTGTTGCTTCACATTTTAATGTAGCTCCTAGCTACAGCCAAAATACTTTACCAGTATGATTTTTTCGGCATCGGTTTGACGAGACGTTTTCAACAAATGTGAAGGGTCAGTATCGTAACATCAGAGACTGGCTGAACAAAACAATGTGATATTTAGGCGATACTCTTTGTTTGCATTTTACTTTAGCTAGAAACAAAGCCCCAACCCTTGCCTCAGCAGGGGAAGGAGCAAGAGCGGGACAGAGACACAGACAGAGCCGCAGACCTAGAAAGAGAACACAAACATACACTGCCAGAGACACAGAGAGACAGAGAGACAGAGAAATAGAGAGATAGAGAGATAGAGAGATAGAGAGACCGAGAGATATATAGACAGAGATACAGAGAGACAGAGACAGAGATAGAGAGACAGGGAGACAGAGAGACAAAGAGACAGAGAGACAGAGAGACAGAGAGAAAGAGAGACAGAGAGACAGAGATATAGAGAGACGGGGAGAGACGAGGGAGAGACGAGGGAGAGACGAGGGAGAGACGAGGGAGAGACGAGGGAGAGACGAGGGAGAGGCGAGGGAGAGGCGAGGGAGAGACGAGGGAGAGACTAGGGAGAGACGAGGGAGAGACGAGGGAGAGACGAGGGAGAGACGAGGGAGAGACGAGGGAGAGGCGAGGGAGAGACGAGGGAGAGGCGAGGGAGAGACGAGGGAGAGGCGAGGGAGAGGCGAGGGAGAGGCGAAGGATTTCACTTACTGTCTTCTGAATGACTGCATGTTAACATGGGATAGGGGCTAATTTTTTTAGCTTTGAGTGGCTCTGGACGCCAAATTTGGAAATATCATGAATAGCCACTATGATTTTCAGATGCAACACGTGGTGTTGTACAATGTCCGTAAGTTTTGTTTAAATCGGCGTGTTCTACCAATTCGGCGAATGTGAATGTGTATTTTTTCATATCGATAATGAAATGAAGTTGTGTAGTTTTGCATATCGATAATGAAAGGAAGTTGAATGTCTGAGAGTCTCTGGGGAAAATATGTTTGAGTGTCACGTATTGACACTTTCTGGGTATATGCGGACAACCTTTATGTGTGAGGATGCAAAGTCGCTAGCTAATATGTGCGTTTCTTTTTTAGGCACTATGATTTTCACTATGATAGGCACTATGATTTTCAGATGCACCGCGTGGTGTGTACAATGTCCGTAAGTTTCATTTAAATCGGCGTGTTCCACCAATTCGGCGAATGTGAATGTGTAGTTTTTCATATCGATAACGAAATGAAGTTTTGTTGTTTTTCGTATCGATAATGCAAGGACGCTGAATGTCTGACAGCCTCTGGGGAAAATGCGTTTCAGTGTCACGTATTGACACTTTCTGGAAATCTGCGGACATCCTTTATGTAGGAGGATCCTAAGTCTCTAGCTAATTTGTGCGTTTCTTTTTCACTTATTGTCTTCTGTATGACTGCATGTTAACATGGGAGAAGGGGTCATTTTTTAGGTTTGAGGGGCTCTGGAGGTCAAATTTGGAAATGTCATGAATAGGCACTATGATTTTCAGATGCACCGCGTGGTGTTGTACAATGTCCGTAAATTTCGTTTAAATCGGCGTGTTCCACCAATTTGCTGAATGTGAATGGTTGAAAGCAAGTTGAAAACTTGACGGCCTCTGTGGGCTGTATTTTTCAGTGTCACGTAATGACACTTTCTGAAAATCTGTGGACTACCTTTGTGTATGAGGCTGCAACGTTGCTAGCAAATATGTGCGTTTATTTTTTACTTATTGTCTTCTGAATGACTGCATGTTAACATGGGAGAGGGGGTCATTTTTCAGGTTTGAGGGGCTCTGGAGGTCAAATTTGGAAATGTCATGAATAGGCACTATGATTTTCAGATGCACCACGTGATGTTGTACATTTTCGGTAAGTTTTGTTTAAATCGGCGTGTTCCACCAATTTGGTGAATGTGAATTATTGCAAATAAGTGGAAAACTTGACGGCTTCTGAGGGCTGTATTTTTGAGTGTCACGTATTGACACTTTCTGGAAATCTGCGGACAACCTTTCTGTATGAGGATGCAAAGTTGCTAGGTAATATGTGCGTTTTTTTCACTTATTGTCTTCTGAATGACTGTATGTTAACATAGGAGAGGGGGTCATTTTTTAGGTTTGAGGGGCTCTGGAGGTTAAATTTGGAAATGTCATGAATAGGCACTATGATTTTCAGATATACCGCGTGGTGCTGTACAATGTCCGTAAGTTTCGTTTAAATCGGCGTGTTCCACCAATTCGGCGAATGTGAATGTGTATTTTTCCATATCGATAATGAAATGAAGTTGTGTAGTTTTGCATATCGATAATGCAAGGACGCTGAATGTCTGACAGCCTCTGGGGAAAATACTTTTGAGTGTCACGTATTGACACTTTCTGGAAATCTGCGGACATCCTCTATGTATGAGGATGCAAAGTCTCTAGCTAATTTGTGCGTTTCTTTTTTTCTTATTGTCTTCTGTATGACTGCATGTTAACATGGGATAGGGGGTAATTTTTTAGCTTTGAGGGGCTCTGGAGGTCAAATTTGGAAATGTCATGAATAGGCACTATGATTTTCAGATGCACCACGTGGTGTTGTACAATTTCGATAAGTTTTGTTTAAATCAGCGTGTTCCACCAATTTGCTGAATGTGAATGATTTAAAATAAGTGGAAAACTTGACGGACTCTGAGGGCTGTATTTTTGAGTCTCACGTATTGAGACTTTCTGGAAATCTGCGGACAATCTTTCTGTATGAGGATGCACAGTTACTAAGTAATATGTGCGTTTCTTTTTCACTTATTGTCTTCTGAATAACTGCATGTTAACATGGGAGAGGGGGTCATTTTTTATGTTTGAGGTGCTCTGGAGGTCAAATTTGGAAATGTCATGAATAGGCACTATGATTTTCAGAGCACCGCGTGGTGTTGTACAATGTCCGTAAGTTTCGTTTAAATCGGCGTGTTCCACCAATTCGGCGAATGTGAATGTGTATTTTTCCATATCGATAATGGAATGAAGTTGTGTAGTTTTGCATATCGATAATGAAAGGACGTTGAATGTCTGACAGTCTCTGGGGAAATTATGTTTTAGTGTCACGTATTGACACTTTCTGGAAATCTGCGGACAACCTTTCTGTATGAGGATGGAAAGTGGCTAGGTAATATGTGCGTTTCTTTTTCACTTATTGTCTTCTGAATGACTGCATGTTAACATGTGATAGGGGGCCATTTTTTAGCTTTGAGGGGCTCTGGAGGTCAAATTTGGAAATGTCATGAATAGGCACTATGATTTTCAGATGCACCGCGTAGTGTTGTACAATGTCTGTAAGTTTGGTTTAAATCGGCGTGTTCCACCAATTCGGCGAATGTGAATGTGTATTTTTCCATATCGATAATGAAATGAAGTTGTGTAGTTTTGCATATCGATAATGAAAGGACGTTGAATGTCTGACAGTCTCTGGGGAAAATATGTTTGAGTGTCACGTATTGACACTTTCTGGAAATCTGCGGACTACCTTTCTGTATGAGGATGCCAAGTTGCTAAGTAATATGTGCGTTTTTTTCACTTATTGTCTTCTGAATGACTGCATGTTAACATGGGAGAGGGTGTCATTTTTTAGGTTTGAGGGGCTCTGGAGGTTAAATTTGGAAATGTCATGAATAGGCACTATGATTTTCAGCTGCACCGCGTGGTGTTGTACAATGTCCGTAAGTTTCGTTTCAATCGGCGTGTTCCACCAATTCGGCGAATGTGAATGTGTATTTTTCCATATCGATAATGAAATGAAGTTGTGTAGTTTTGCATATCGATAATGAAAGGAAGTTGAACGTCTGACATGCTTTGGGGAAAATACGTTTGAATGTCACGTAATGACACTTTCTGGAAATGTGCGGACTACCTTTGTGTATGAGGATGCAAAGTTGCTAGCTAATATGTGCGTTTCTTTTTTACTTATTGTCTTCTGAATAACTGCATGTTAACATGGGAGAGTGGGTCATTTTTCAGGTTTGAGGGGCTCTGGAGGTCAAATTTTGAAATGTCATGAATAGGCACTATGATTTTCAGATGCACCACGTGATGTTGTACATTTTCGGTAAGTTTTGTTTAAATCGGCGTGTTCCACCAATTTGGTGAATGTGAATTATTGCAAATAAGTGGAAAACTTGACGGCTTCTGAGGGCTGTATTTTTGAGTGTCACGTATTGACACTTTCTGGAAATCTGTGGACTACCTTTCTGTATGAGGATGCAAAGTTGCTAAGTAATATGTGCGTTTCTTTTTCACTTATTGTCTTCTGAATGACTGCATGTTAACATGGGAGAGGGTGTCATTTTTTAGGTTTGAGGGGCTCTGGAGGTCAAATTTGGAAATGTCATGAATAGGCACTATGATTTTCAGCTGCACCGCGTGGTGTTGTACAATGTCCGTAAGTTTCGTTTGAATCGGCGTGTTCCACCAAATCGGCGAATGTGAATGTGTATTTTTCCATATCGATAATGAAATGAAGTTGTGTAGTTTTGCATATCGATAATGAAAGGACGTTGAATGTCTGACAGTCTCTGGGGGAAATATGTTTGAGTGTCACGTATTGACACTTTCTGGAAATCTGCGGACAACCTTTCTGTATGAAGATGGAAAGTGGCTAGGTAATATCTGCGTTTCTTTTTCACTTATTGTCTTCTGAATGACTGTATGTTAACATAGGAGAGGGGGTCATTTTTTAGGTTTGAGGGGCTCTGGAGGTTAAATTTGGAAATGTCATGAATAGGCACTATGATTTTTAGATGTACCGCGTGGTGCTGTACAATGTCCGTACGTTTCGTTTAAATCGGCGTGTTCCACCAATTCGGCGAATGTGAATGTGTATTTTTCCATATCGATAATGAAATGAAGTTGTGCAGTTTTGCATATCGATAATACAAGGACGCTGAATGTCTGACAGCCTCTGGGGAAAATACTTTTGAGTGTCACGTATTGACACTTTCTGGAAATCTGCGAACATCCTTTATGTATGAGGATGCAAAGTCTCTAGCTAATTTGTGCGTTTCTTTTTCACTTATTGTCTTCTGTATGACTGCATGTTAACATGGGATAGGGGGTAATTTTTTTAGCTTTGAGGGGCTCTGGAGGTCAAATTTGGAAATGTCATGAATAGGCACTATGATTTTCAGATGCACCACGTGGTGTTGTACAATTTCGGTAGGTTTTGTTTAAATCGGCGTGTTCCACCAATTTGCTGAATGTGAATGGTTGAAAATAAGTGGAAAACTTGACGGCCTCTGAGAGCTGTATTTTTGAGTGTCACGTATTGACACTTTCTGGAAATCTGCGGACAATCTTTCTGTATGAGGATGCACAGTTACTAAGTAATATGTGCGTTTCTTTTTCACTTATTGTCTTCTGAATAACTGCATGTTAACATGGGAGAGGGGGTCATTTTTTAAGTTTGAGGGGCTCTAGAGGTCAAATTTAGAAATGTCATGAATAGGCACTATGATTTTCAGATGCACCGCGTTGTGTTGTACAATGTCCGTAAGTTTTGTTTAAATCGGCGTGTTCCACCAATTCGGCGAATGTGAATGTGTATTTTTCCATATCGATAATGAAATGAAGTTGTGTAGTTTTGCATATCGATAAGGAAAGGACGTTGATGTCTGACAGTCTCTGAGGAAAATATGTTTGAGTGTCACGTATTGACACTTTCTGGAAATCTGCGGACAACCTTTCTGTATGAGGATGCAAAGTCTCTAGCTAATTTGTGCGTTTCTTTTTCACTTATTGTCTTCTGTATGACTGCATGTTAACATGGGATAGGGGGTTATTTTTTTAGCTTTGAGGGGCTCTGGAGGTCAAATTTGGAAATGTCATGAATAGGCACTATGATTTTCAGATGCACCACGTGGTGTTGTACAAAGTCCGCAAGTTTTGTTTAAATCGGCGTGTTCTACCAATTCGGCGAATGTGAATGTGTATTTTTCATATCGATAATGAAATGAAGTTCTGTAGTTTTACATATCGATAATGAAAGGAAGTTCAATGTCTGACAGCCTTTGGGGAAAATACGTTTCAGTGTCACGTATTGACACTTTCTGGAAATCTGCGGACCACCTTTCTGTATGAGGATGCAAAGTCTCTAGCCATTTTGTGCGTTTCTTTTTCACTTATTGTCTTCTGAATGACTGCATGTTAACATGGGAGAGGGGGTCATTTTTTAGATTTGAGGGGCTCTGGAGGTCAAATTTGGAAATGTCATGAATAGGCACTATGATTTTCAGATGCACCGCGTGGTGTTGTACAATGTCCGTAAGTTTCGTTAAAATCGGCGTGTTCCACCAATTCGGCGAATGTGAATGTGTAGTTTTTAATATCGATAACGAAATGAAGTTTTGTTGTTTTTCATATCGATAATGCAAGGACGCTGAATGTCTGACAGCCTCTGGGGAAAATACGTTTGAGTGTCACGTATTGACACTTTCTGGAAATCTGCGGACATCCTTTATGTATGAGGATCCTAAGTCTCTAGCTAATTTGTGCGTTTCTTTTTCACTTATTGTCTTCTGTATGACTGCATGTTAACATGGGATAGGGGGTATTTTTTTTTAGCTTTGAGTGGCTCTGGACGCCAAATTTGGAAATGTCATGAATAGGCACTATGATTTTCAGCTGCACCGCGTTGTGCTGTACAATGTCCGTAAGTTTTGTTTAAATCGGCGTGTTCTACCAATTCGGCGAATGTGAATGTGTATTTTTTCATATCGATATTGAAATGAAGTTGTGTAGTTTTACATATCGATAATGAAAGGAAGTTGAATGTCTGAGAGTCTCTGGGGAAAATATGTTTGAGTGTCACGTATTGACACTTTCTGGGTATATGTGGACAACCTTTATGTGTGAGGATGCAAAGTCGATAGCTAATATGTGCGTTTCTTTTTTACTTATTGTCTTCTGAATGACTGCATGTTAACATGGGAGATGGGGTCATTTTTAGGTTTGAGGGGCTCTGGAGGTCAAATTTGGAAATGTCATGAATAGGCACTATGATTTTCAGATGCACCACGTAGTGTTGTACAATGTCCGTAAGTTTCGTTTAAATCGGCGTGTTCCACCAATTTGCTGACTGTGAATGATTGAAAATAAGTGGAAAACTTGACGGCCTCTGTGGGCTGTATTTTTCAGTGTCACGTAATGACACTTTCTGAAAATCTGTGGACTACCTTTGTGTATGAGGATGCAACGTTGCTAGCTAATATGTGCGTTTATTTTTTACTTATTGTCTTCTGAATGACTGCATGTTAACATGGGAGAGGGGGTCATTTTTTCAGGTTTGAGAGGCTCTGAAGGTCAAATTTGGAAATTTAATGAATAGGCACTATGATTTTCAAGCGCACCGCGTGTTGTTGTACAATGTCTGTAAGTTTCGTTTAAATCGGCGTGTTCCCCAATTTGCTGAATGTGAATGATTGAAAATAAGTGGAAAACTTGACGGCCTTTGTGGGCTATATTTTTTAGTGTCACGTATTGAGACTTTCTGGAAATCTGCGGACAACCTTTCTGTATGGGAATGCGAAGTCGCTAGCTAATATGTGCGTTTCTTTTTCACTTATTGTCTTCTGAATGACTGCATGTTAACATGGGAGAGGGGGTGATTATTTAGCTTTGAGGGGCTCTGGAGGTCAAATTTGGAAATGTCATGAATAGGCACTATGATTTTCAGATGTACCGCGTGGTGTTGTACAATATCCATAAGTTTCGTTTAAATTGGCGTGTTCCACCAATTTGGTGAATGTGAATGATTGAAAATAAGTGGAAAACTTGACGGCCTCTGAGGGGTGTATTTTTGAGTGTCACGTATTGTCACTTTCTGAAAATCTGCGGACAACCTTTCCTTATGAGGATGCAAAGTCTCGGGTTAATTTGTGCGTTTCTTTTTGACTTATTGGTTCCTGAATGACAGCAGGTTAACATGGGAGAGGGGGTAATTTTTCAGGTTTTAGGGGCTCTTACTCGATAACCTCTGAGTGTCATGAATAGTGACTTATATATTCTGAAAGAGCATGTTTTTCTCTATTTGTTTGCATAGTTTCATTGAATTTGGTGGGTTCTGGTGAATGTGTCATTTGAATGTGAATATGAATATCATTAAACTTGATGTACGTGAATATGTTTAGTTCCGCGACCATAAAAATACGGGATGTAATTTACGCTATACCAAAAATACTCACTTTGTACTAGTTTCCCAGTTTTGGTTAAGTTTTTAAGTATTTGTACTTCTTTCTACTCTATCTGTAATATTGCGTTATTTGTACCAAATATCAGAGTTTTTGTGGAACTTTAAACTAGCCTTGTACCAAACGATACTCAGTTTGTACCGGATTTTACTAGCTTTGTATACATCGATAGTTTCATCCAAATCTGGTAGCAAATATAACTTTTTAGCTTAGTTTTCAGTATAAGTTTTAACTGGTAACATTGCGCGCCAAATTGCAGGGACATAACAACATTTAGTTACCAAACATAACCTAACCTAACCTAACCCCCTCATTAAGTCCGATCGGGACGGCCTAAGATTCGCTCGTAGCCATTTAGTCCGATCGAGACGGCCTAAGATTCGCTCGTAGCCATTTAGTCCGATCGGGACGGCCTAAGATTCGCTCGTAGCCATTGAGTCCGATCGGGGCGGCCTAAGATTCGCTCGTAGCCTTGGCGCGCTCTTGGCGTGCTATGGAGTAATGGAGGACCATATGAAAGCGTAAAAGGTACAAATTGAGCACATATTGGTTCAAACTGAGCGTCTGCATCTGGCAACCACATGAACTAGATATTTGGCAGAAAAAGGTATAGACTGAGTGAAGTTTGGTACTAGGTGAGTAGTTTTGGTACAAATTCCAGAGTAGTACAAAGTGAGTATTTTTTATACAAAGGTTCGAAAAACTAGTGATGGAGTAAATTATTCCCCTAAAAATACGTCGTAGCAGTTGTGTGTTAAATTAAAAGAAGAAAACATTATAAACATCCCAGGCCGAATTGTAGTCACGTGATTGCCCCCACCGATCTTCCCAACAGTAAAGCTTAGGTTACACGGGCGATTTTTGCGGCAACTTCTCGGCAACTTGTTGCTCGGCAGCAGCTGGACAACAGCTTCGGTTGCTCTGCAGCGGCCCGACGTCAGCGGCAACCGATATATCACTAGCCAAGGATACAGCGTGACGTCAGCATAGTTTAGACCAATGAGAGGCAGCGCTCGATCTCCGGGAACCTTGAGCAGCCGGTTGCCGAGATGTTCAATTTTTTGAACAAATTGCTGAGAGTTGGCAACTTGTTGTCGTTCACCTGCAGCCATGGCGTCCGACCGAGGATATCAAATGCCTAATATCGGTGAGTTTTCCATTTGTTTTCCTTTGGTATATCGCTGATTACCTTGATAATGTTGCAGGATATGAATGTAAAAGTTTCATGGTTCAAAACCCAAGTCCGTATGATTGTGAAACCTGCCAGATAGGACAGGCATGGGAAGACATCTTTCGGATATTTTCTTAGAAAGGTTGTGCTTGGAGCCCAAAAATAATGAATGCATGCCTTGTCCTGCCTCAAACCAAATGTGACATGCTTAATGCTTATCTCAAGATCTAATTTGCCTTGGTGGTTGCCTTGCTTCGGTGGTCTGTCTCCGCAAAGATGCATGCAGGGGGGTAATAGTTCAGTAATTGGTAATAGTTCAGTAATTGGTAATAGTTTAGTAATTCACCTCCCCAGTTTACAGTGTTCTTGAAGTCCCCAATAGAAGAAGAGAATATTATTACGACAGACATAAAAGTATCAGTAATATCAAAGCTATGACGTCACCAAAAACAATACATAATACAACCTGACCTAACCTTTACAGCAATTACGGTCTCAGGGACCCACGTTTAGAACGCTTTGCTCACTGTACTGCAGAAACCTACTGGGGCTGTTGCCAGCCCAGACCCACCAGACCATCCCGTAGACAGTCAAAGATAACCCACTTTTCAGTCTGTCATAATATTACCGTCAACTGACTACTCTTCTTCTATTAGGGACCTCAAGAACACCATAAATTACAGAAGTTAAATTACTGAACTGCAGTAGGTACCCACCCACTAACTAATTACTGAACTGACCTGTAGGAATGACACAAAAAGTGTGTGTGTGTGGGGGGGGGGGGAGGCAGTGAAACTTTGATCTTGCCTTGAGAGAAACCATACCCCTATGATGTGTTTGCAGATTTGGGCTCCTCTCGCCAGACTGGTTATTGATTCAACTTTTTTAGAACAATTAAATCATGATTCATTTTGGAATCTAAATGATTCAATCACTGTTCGATTCACAGATACAATTTTGAGAATTGATTCCTTCTGATTCAAAGAATCAAAACAAATATTTTAATCGATTCACGTTTGATTCAACATTTAAATATATGAGGCAAATTTATGTCATCAATAAAAATGGAAACATGCATACATATGATCATTAAAACATTGTTACAGCAATAGTATTTCAGTATACATGAATGTAGCCACTGGGACTGCATGTATTTGCACAATTTACCAGTGTACTTGAATCGTTCAATCTTTTGATTCAATCAGCCTTGATTTGATGCAGGTTTTGATTCAATCACGATTCATGAATACAAAGATCTGGTGGTGAATCAATTATGTTTTGATTCAATGAGTTTTGATTGAACGATTCCAGTGGATTCAATCAGTGTCAAATCAATAATCAGTCTGCGGCTCTCGCCTTGGCAACCTGTTCAGGCGCGGATCCAGGGGGGGGGGGGGGTGCTAGGGCGCGCACCCCTGAGGCAGGGTTGCGCCCATTCTGCGCCATACAAACACGCCCGTAGGGCGTAACATTTTGTATGGCGCCCCCCCCACCCTGACCGAAATCCTGGATCCGCGCCTGCTGTTTGTCCCAGATTTTTGCCCACAAATGAACGAAATAGCCCATTGAAGAATCCTCAACTCATTAATCTGGCACTCCCTAAAGGCTCTGTTACTGGTTAACCAGTAACAGAGCCTTTAGGGAGTGCCAGATTAATGAGTTGAGGATTCTTCAATGGGCTATTTCGTTCATTTGTGGGCAAAAATCTGGGACAAATTTGGTGTGACCCCTCCTGATAGAATGACAACCCAGATGTAATTTTTTAGATAGATTTTCAAATTTCACATGTTTCTCACACCCTTTTCTGCTGCATGACACAACTTATGCAGCCACTTATGCAGCCACTTATGCAGCCACTTAGCAGCAGCCCTAAAGCTAAATGAAGTTAAGCATTAACATGAGTATCAATGTCAGACATTGAGCTAGGATTGCCCTTGTTCTAGGTTACAAAATTGATAGTTACTACAACAAATAGTGTGGGTTGTATGAAATTAAATCTAAAATGAAAGAATGCAGGTGAATCTGGTCATTGCAATATTGTATAGGGTGGCTTCACATCTGCACCAGCTGAAGCAATTCACATCAGCTGTAGCTGAAAAGTGTACTTTGCTCCATGGCTTGTGGAAGGAAAATAACTGGTCAGTACTGAGTACTTTGAACTAGTACTAGTACTTTGTACTGAGTACCTTCTGGCACAGGATGAGGAAGGTGGGGAATTAATCAAAGGCACTGTTGCTGCCTTCCATTTGATCCTTCACCCAGCTGAAATGAACTTTTTATGCTGTCAATTGACGTGAAAGAAATAATGGCGAGCTTGGATGCCAAACATTAAAATCTGTGTATCTCATCTCATGCGTATGTGTGTATCCACCGAGAATGAACTGAATAAAGATGTGCCAATTTTAAGTATCAATGTTGTTCAACTCCTGTGTCATTGTTATGGTATATGAAGAGAGTTTTTGTGATTTAGTTTACAGTAAATTATTCCTATTGAAATGTGTTAAATATAACTGTTTTGTGCACTTCAAATTGTTAGAAATTTGGCATTAAATTTGTGTTGTTGCACTCGTAAGAATGGTTGTTATAATTAAACATGTTTTCAGATATCCCAACACTGATCAGAGAGGTTGAGGCGGAAAGATGTCTGTGGGACATGAGCTGCAAAGAGTACGCCAACCGTCACCTGAAGGACCTGAAGTGGGAGAAGGTTGGCCAGGCCTGCGGCTGTACTGGTAAGTGTACAAATCAGCAGCTCGTTTTTGACAATGTAAGTATTATTAAGTATACTTAACTAAATAAATTACTAGGTTCTGTAACAATCATGAGTAGATAATCGTTCCCAAAATTGGTGTGGCCAAAGGGTATTCTAGGGCTATTTTTCCATAGCCTGACAAGATGCTCCAATACATTTGCATTAAGCAAAAAATAAGTGTTTGTGTGGCTCGGCCACATCAACTTTTTGACCATAGGTAGGTGTGACCTATGTGTGTACTACATTATCCACCCATGGTAACAATATATACCCACATGTACAGTCACATGATCTTGGAGCATTGGTAACGTTATTAAACAAAGGCAAAAACAAACATACATTGAGAATTACTGGTTAGTTAAAACAATACCCAGATTACGTGGGAACTTGGGAGCTCAATGCCTCCCAGTTAGTTTTGTTTGTCTTATGATAATATTTACATACAATCGCTATTTACAGGTCTTGAAGCAAAGAAAAAATTTAAAAATCTGCGCACCGCTCACAACAGGACGAAGAACCGATACGTGCCAAGCGGGTCCGGGGCCTCAGAAGCAGCCAGGCCTCGGGGAGGAGGAGGCCCCGATCTGCTGTTCCTCGACGCAGTTCCCCGTCGTGGAGAGTATGTATCACGTTGTTACTCTGCGTTTCGTCCGTATCCTCCGTGTTCCGCTGGTACATACCGTTGCTGTGTTGTGTGTCGTCCCTGACCTCTGTGTTCCGCTGGTACATACCGGTGCTGTGTTGTGTGTCGTCCCTGACCTCTGTGTTCCGCTGGTACATACCGGTGCTGTGTTGTGTGTCGTCCCTGACCTGTGTTCCGCTGGTACATACCGTTGCTGTGTTGTGTGTCGTCCCTGACCTCTGTGTTCCGCTGGTACATACCGGTGCTGTGTTGTGTGTCATCCCTGACCTCTGTGTTCCGCTGGTAAATACTGGTGCTGTGTTGTGTGTCATCCCTGACCTCTGTGTTCCGCTGGTACATACCGGTGCTGTGTTGTGTGTCATCCCTGACCTCTGTGTTCCGCTGGTACATACCGGTGCTGTGTTGTGTGTCATCCCTGACCTCTGTGTTCCGCTGGTACATACCGGTGTTGTGTTGTGTGTCATCCCTGACCTCTGTTCCGCTGGTACATACCGGTGTTGTGTTGTGTGTCGTCCCTGACCTCTGTGTCTACCCCATACATACCGGTGCTGTGTTGTGTCGTCCCTGACCTCTGTGTTCCGCTGGTACATACCGGTGTTATGTTGTGTGTCGTCCCTGACCTCTGTGTCTACCCCATACATACCGGTGCTGTGTTGTGTCGTCCCTGACCTCTGTGTTCCGCTGGTACATACCGGTGCTGTGTTGTGTGTCGTCCCTGACCTCTGTGTTCCGCTGGTACATACCGGTGCTGTGTTGTGTGTCATCCCTGACCTCTGTGTCCCGCTGGTACATACCGGTGCTGTGTTGTGTGTCATCCCTGACCTCTGTGTCTACCCCATACATACCGGTGCTGTGTTGTGTGTCGTCCCTGACCTCTGTGTTCCGCTGGTACATACCGGTGGTGTGTTGTGTGTCATCCCTGACCTCTGTGTTCCGCTGGTACATACCGGTGCTGTGTTGTGTGTCGTCCCTGACCTCTGTGTTTCGCTGGTACATACCGGTGCTGTGTTGTGTGTCGTCCCTGACCTCTGTGTTCCGCTGGTACATACCGGTGCTGTGTTGTGTGTCCTCCCTGACCTCTGTGTCCCGCTGGTACATACCGGTGCTGTGTTGTGTGTCATCCCTGACCTCTGTGTCTACCCCATACATACCGGTGCTGTGTTGTGTGTCGTCCCTGACCTCTGTGTTCCGCTGGTACATACCGGTGCTGTGTTGTGTGTCGTCCCTGACCTGTGTTCCGCTGGTACATACCGGTGCTGTGTTGTGTGTCGTCCCTGACCTCTGTGTTCCGCTGGTACATACCGGTGTTGTGTTGTGTGTCGTCCCTGACCTCTGTGTCCCGCTGGTACATACCGGTGCTGTGTTGTGTGTCGTCCCTGACCTCTGTGTCTCCCCCATGCATACCGGTGCTGTGTTGTGTGTCGTCCCTGACCTCTGTGTCTCCCCCATACATACCGGTGCTGTGTTGTGTGTCATCCCTGACCTCTGTGTCTCCCCCATACATACGGGTGCTGTGTTGTGTGTCGTCCCTGACCTCTGTGTTCCGCTGGTACATACCGGTGCTGTGTTGTGTGTCGTCCCTGACCTCTGTGTTCCGCTGGTGCATACCGGTGCTGTGTTGTGTTTCGTCCCTGACCTCTGTGTCCCGCTGGTACATACCGGTGCTGTGTTGTGTGTCATCCCTGACCTCTGTGTCTACCTCATACATACTGGTGCTGTGTTGTGTGTCGTCCCTGACCTCTGTGTTCCGCTGGTACATACCGGTGGTATGTTGTGTGTCATCCCTGACCTCTGTGTTCCGCTGGTACATACCGGTGCTGTGTTGTGTGTCGTCCCTGACCTCTGTGTTCCGCTGGTACATACCGGTGCTGTGTTGTGTGTCGTCCCTGACCTCTGTGTTCCGCTGGTACATACCGGTGGTATGTTGTGTGTCATCCCTGACCTCTGTGTTCCGCTGGTACATACCGGTGCTGTGTTGTGTGTCGTCCCTGACCTCTGTGTTCCGCTGGTACATACCGGTGCTGTGTTGTGTGTCGTCCCTGACCTCTGTGTCCCGCTGGTACATACCGGTGCTGTGTTGTGTGTCATCCCTGACCTCTGTGTCTACCTCATACATACCGGTGCTGTGTTGTGTGTCGTCCCTGACCTCTGTGTTCCGCTGGTACATACCGGTGGTATGTTGTGTGTCATCCCTGACCTCTGTGTTCCGCTGGTACATACCGGTGCTGTGTTGTGTGTCATCCCTGACCTCTGTGTCCCGCTGGCACATACCGGTGCTGTGTTGTGTGCCATCCCTGACCTCTGTGTCTACCCCATACATACCGGTGCTGTGTTGTGTGTCGTCCCTGACCTCTGTGTTCCGCTGGTACATACCGGTGCTGTGTTGTGTGTCGTCCCTGACCTCTGTGTTCCGCTGGTACATACCGGTGCTGTGTTGTGTGTCGTCCCTGACCTCTGTGTTCCGCTGGTACATACCGGTGTTGTGTTGTGTGTCGTCCCTGACCTCTGTGTCTCCCCATACATACAGGTGCTGTGGTGTGTGTCGTCCCTGACCTCTGTGTTCCGCTGGTACATACCGGTGCTGTGTTGTGTGTCGTCCCTGACCTCTGTGTTCCGCTGGTACATACCGGTGCTGTGTTGTGTGTCGTCCCTGACCTCTGTGTTCCGCTGGTACATACCGGTGTTGTGTTGTGTGTCGTCCCTGACCTCTGTGTCTCCCCATACATACAGGTGCTGTGGTGTGTGTCGTCCCTGACCTCTGTGTTCCGCTGGTACATACCGGTGCTGTGTTGTGTGTCATCCCTGACCTCTGCGTTCCGCTGGTACATACCGGTGCTGTGTTGTGTGTCGTCCCTGACCTCTGTGTTCCGCTGGTACATACCGGTGCTGTGTTGTGTGTCATCCCTGACCTCTGTGTTCCGCTGGTACATACCGGTGCTGTGTTGTGTGTCATCCCTGACCTCTGTGTCCCGCGGGTACATACCGGTGCTGTGTTGTGTGTCATCCCTGACCTCTGTGTTCCGCTGGTACATACCGGTGCTGTGTTGTGTGTCATCCCTGACCTCTGTGTTCCGCTGGTACATACCGGTGCTGTGTTGTGTGTCATCCCTGACCTCTGTGTCCCGCGGGTACATACCGGTGCTGTGTTGTGTGTCGTCCCTGACCTCTGTGTCTCCCCCATACATACCGGTGCCGTGTTGTGTCGTCCCTGACCTCTGTGTTCCGCTGGTACATACCGGTGCTGTGTTGTGTGTCATCCCTGACCTCTGTGTCCCGCTGGTACATACCGGTGCTGTGTTGTGTGTCATCCCTGACCAGTGACCACTGTGTTCCGCTGGTACATACCGGTGCTGCGTTGTGTTGTCCAATGTCCATGTCCCTGACCGCCGTGTCCGTGTGAATCCACCGGCTTACTCTATGTTGCACCATGCTGCTAATTCAGTGTTCTTCAGCCCCTTTGCTGGCCACTGCTGAATTGTATGCCACGAACCACTGCACGACCCGGTTTAAAATGTTCAACAGCATTTAATAAACGATAATATGTAAAGACGAATGTGTGTTCGGTTACATTCGGCCAGCCTATGCATTGTTTTCATTCCACTGAAGTGTTCTCGACAAAAATAATGCAAATTTACATACAAAGCAAAGGCTATTGTTAACCTATTCATGACTCTATTTATGAAATACACTCCATTTATGACGACTTATACCGATTGGTCGCTTTTGGGACAAAATTCGCGTGTAATGACATCCTTAAAATCAGTGATGGGGAGTCCACTGGATTTCATCAATTCCGACTCCGACTGCGGTTTTTCAAATGTGACTCCGACTCCGACTCCGACAATCTTCCCCTTCATCTCGATCCCGCTCTGAATGCCGCGCCCGTCTCCGAAGCTGAGTCGGCTATATTTTAGTAGCCCTGACTCAAGTCAAAAGCATTGACTGGCCGACTCCCGACTCCTACTCCCCAGCCATGCTAAACATGACAATATCTAAAAAGTGTTTTGTTCCAATGACCATCTTTTACAAAAGTGAGTAGAATTGGTGTGGAATGGGCACATCATTCGGTGCGCGTGCTGGTGGCCAACGCCAGACGAGCGGTCTTTGAACGGACACCTAGGAATTTGCTCCCGAAAAGTCGTCATATCGACGTAGGAAGAGGCACATGCCATGCCAGCGCGATATCTCAAATCACGCGAAAAAGAGGGGGGAGGTTTGGAACCCAACAACCACTACCACGCTACCGTGTGGAGCGTTAACATTAACCTATTGACAAATTTGTATCTCCCCAGGACTTCGACAAACCTGGTCATCCCGCCTGATGCCACCTTACCCGGTCCTGCATCCGATGGACCAGCCACCCAGTCTCTCCTGTCCGCTGCAGACGTTGTAGAGGTCCTATTCGGATCAGACAGTGAAACACAGTACACAGACACAACACACTTCACACAGGACACAATCACCCCGGACACCGCATCACTCGCTCACACAGAACTCACTCAGAACACCGCAGCACTCTCCCAGGACACCGCAGCACGTACTCACACAGCACTCACCCAGCACACCACACCCGCCACCTCACAGTCACAGAACACAGCACTCAATCAGTCCCAGAGCACACCAACCACCAGAACACGCCAGTCCAAACGAAAGAGGCAACACACTGACACCGATGACATTGACAGCCTGCTGGTAGGGGAGATCGGGCACCTCCGTGCCGCTGCAGCGCAGTCGCAGTCGGTCACGAATGACGACTGCCACGCATGGGGTATGTTGCTGGCTGCGGAGATGAGGCTGATGGGTGACGAGCAGCGCAGGGCATTTAAGGCCAAGGTGGCGCGAATGCTTGCGGATGTGTGCGATG
The DNA here is from genome assembly GCA_036785665.1 of Chirona hameri. Lineage (NCBI taxonomy): Eukaryota > Metazoa > Arthropoda > Thecostraca > Balanomorpha > Balanidae > Chirona > Chirona hameri. The sequence goes on from JAXIVJ010012577.1 coordinate 24,113, forward strand.
TGTAACCAAAGGACCTTGCACCGATGGTGTGCGAGCGCTATTTCAGAGATGTGTTTGTGCGAAGGATGTTGTTACCTGTGTGATTAATCAGTTTGTTCGTCGCCCAATAAAGGACGCACACTGTTTGCTTGATTCGAATGCTTAAAAGGAGGCCATCCTATGATAAATGTACCGAAAGCAGGCCGTGAAAACTTCACTGTGCCTGCCTTGAAAATCCGCTGGCATCAGTGTTGATCGTTGCCCCACTTTTTGCGATTCTTTGCATGGATTGACTGGACGGCAAGACGAAAAACGTTCTTTTATACGACAGTGACGTATCTCTATTTCCGACTCTGCGACACCAAACATACTCAAACACTGTAGGTACAGGTCAGCAGAGGGCGCGGTATTGCGCCGCCACCGTTTCGCCTGCCACAGCGGCGGCTCCTTAACAGCGAGCCGAGGCAGAAATACCAGAGTAGTCGTCTCGGACGCCGCAGACAACCCGCGACATGTCGGGACCGGATCGGCTGGCGTGCGTGTGTCGCCAGTGTTCCCTCGACGTATGACGGTTACGCGCGCAGGCAGCGGGCGGCACAGTGGTGGCGGCGGAGGCGCTCCCACAGCCGGTAGAGCTGCTGGGCGAGTGTGACACGCAGTCCTGGTGCCCGCGCCAGCACCGCTACAACAGGATGGTGATGCTCCCAAATTTGACCACATCGGACGTGCGGGAGGAACTGGATTGGTCCGTCAGTTGTACCAACAGTATTCTAAACTTTCTCTACAAAATTCGCACAGCCGGCGATTCACATGCTCTCGCCTCCCTGCTTCATGCTGACTCTGGCCGTTACCCTCGAACAACCTGCCGAGGACGCTGGTATGACCCTCTCACGTGTGAGGACAAAGTGTCGTTTGCATGAGTTTTACTTCCCTGTCATTTTAATGTCATACATTTCAACGGCCTCAAGTCTCGGAACAGTCGTGTTATGTTGGAAGGTGATATTATATATGATCAATACATGCATAGACATACATAACTAACTCACATCTGCTAACTCATACGCCATACGCCAAGTGATAATGGAATTAAACAATGCGATATATTTAAATGCATTTAAATATCACATCGTTAATTCCATTAACAGTACCATAAGTGATAATAGGATTAAACAATGTGGTATATTTAAAACCATTACAAAATCCATTAATGCATTTAAATATATCACAATTTGTAATTCCATTAATAATTCCATAAGTAACAATGGAATTAAACAATGTGATAGATTTAAATGCATTTAAATATCTAATTTTTGTATTCCAATACTAATTTCATAAGTGATAATGGAATTAAACAATGTGATATATTTAAATGGATTTAAATATATAACATTTTTTCCATTCCATTATCACTTGGCATATCCGTCATGGAATCTCAATATACACATACATACACATTACACACATACATACATAATACTCAGCACCTCGTCGGCCATAGCGCACGGGCGGCGCGCGACGCTCATGCCGCCGGCCCTCGGATGCTGCGCAGTGAGCGGCTCTGCCAGGAGCGGCGGCGCGCAGGCTCCCAGTGACCGGCGAGCGGACGGGAACGGCACATCGTCCTCGGCCCAGATACGCCTACTCGAGTCCCACGGCTGCCCGCTGCCACTGCACACTGCCTGCATCGTTCACGTAGTCGGTGAGAGCCTGGCGGATACGAGCCGCCTCACGGGAGTGGGTGTTCGTGCCAGCCCTCGTGATGTCGACCAGGGTGGGGACGTGCTCCCTCTCGTCCGGGACTGGTGCGCCGCCGCACGAGGCATCAGCGTCCTCGACTTCTCGCTGCCGCAGGAAGTTGTGGAGGACACACGTGGCCTTCACGAGGTCCGCCACTCTCCCAGGCGCACAGCCCACCGTGCCGCGGTAGATGCGCCAGCGCTGCGCCATGATACCGAAAGTGTTTTCCACGCAGCGACGCGCTCGGCTGAGGCGGTAGTTGAAGACGCGCCGAGCGTCCGCCTCCGGCTCAACGAGCGACGCCTTCGGGTACGGGCGCATCATATGGCGCTGCAGTGGGAAGGCCTCGTCGCCGACGAAGAAGTGAGGCAGGACGACGTCTGTGTTGGGCAGCGCCCGCGGTGGCGGCAGGACGTCGCCGACCTCCATCTGCCGCCGGAGAAGTGCAGCCAGGTCCGAACTGGCGAAAATGCCGCCGTCACTCTCACTTCCCATGCTGCCGATGCTGATGTACAGGAACCTGTGGAGCCATTATACAAGTTGTCAGTTACTATCACGCGCAGGATTACGTGGCGATTACCACATATAGCCACATTGTACAACTTACAACACAATTACAAACAGCGTCAAAGTGAGGTGCGATAACTGATCCTGAACTCGAGTGCCAGAGTGGAATATTTGACCTCATTATAACCATTCGGAGTGAAGGAAAAGACATTAACGCTTCGTAGTTTTGCAAACACACACAATTTGTAAAGCACAATTGTGGTCATTTTTTCGCTGTAACAAATACAAATTGTCAAACCCATCATCATCATTATAGTTTACCTCAATTGCTCACAACGAAGCATTTGCAATGTCAAGAAATGCGTGACTCGTGAGTACGGTACTGACCCATTGTACGATGTAAACAAACGCAACTACCATGAACTACGACACAAAACGCGCAAGTGCACACTTGAGCTTTATACTTCCGATAGTTGAGTGAGGCGGTCGAGGTGACGGGCGGCAGTAGCCAGACCGTGAGCGGCAAAGACCGGGGGGCGGCAGGAGTCTAAACTGGGACGGCAGTCAACCAGAACAGCTTGCAAAGGAGAAATAGCTAGCTAGCGATGTATATAAGTGGTTAATAGTAGTTAATAAGTGGTTAATAAGTGGTATAAGTGGTATAAGTGGTAATTAGTGGTATATATGTGGTTGATATTGAGTGTTAAAAAAATGGGTTGCAAGTGAAGATTTCACAGCAAAGTTCGGAAAACGTGTCCAATTATGATCCTTTGTGTGCATTTATGCACCTACATATACCATATGTGTGTATGTGTACGTGTGTGCGCGTGCGCATGCATTTTTGATAACGATGAAAACACCCACCTGTATCGTGCGTCAGCAACGGCCAGCAGGACCACGCTGCAGAAACCCTTGTAGCACCGGTAGAGGGTGCCGGTTCCGGGCGGCTTCTCGAGCGCCACGTGCTTCCCGTCAACCGCACCAATGCAGTTTGGCAGCTGCCACTGGTCGGCGAACGTGTCGGCCGACGCCCTCCAATCATCCAGTGTCGGCGACGGAAGGTATAGTGGAGCCAGACGCTGATATATTGACCCGCACACTTCGTAAACGATGGCCGACATAGTGCAGGGTGCGATGCGGTAGGATTCAGCGATGGTCTTCATCGTACCACCTGCAGCCAGGTATCTGCAACGGTCAAAGAAAACATGTTCATGGTAATGTGTGTTTCCAACACTGAACAACTGTCGGCCTCAATTAAAACGAATTTGACTAAAATACACATTTTAAGTACGACCATACTCAGCGGAGCTGAAAACTCACCACCACGTCACACAAATCTGCCCAACATGTCATATACGCGATGCCATTGTCAGCATTGGGGAATTTTGAGTGGGAAGCGAAACCTTCTTGATATTTTGTACTTCTTTCCGCGTGAGTCATGAATAATTGACAAATTCCAGGCCAAAGGACAAATGTTCCACGACGGCGTTGGGCACACATTCCGATACAAGAAATGTGCAACAGGCAAAGGACATTATTTCGAATGCAACGATACCTCATCTCAAAGAAAGGTAAAAATTATGTCATTATTATGAACACAATGGAAACAGAATACAGGTGACTAGCTAACCTTAAGGTAACTGCCAGGCGTTCCGCTGGTGAGATAGGGCGCCTCATGTTGGTCTCCTGCTTCATGATGTCGTTCTTGACCAGGTCCAGTACATGGTCAAAGTCGTCCGACGACATCCTGAAGTATCGGAGATGTCCCTCTGGGTCACGCCTCAGGTCCGTGACGAGAGTATGGAACTCTCCTTGCTCTTCCCTGCATGCGAGCACTGGTCGGACCCATAGTCTCCTCGTACGCTGCTGCTCCTTTTCACGCCGCCGGCGCCGCAGCAGCCTCAGTAGCAGGATGCGCTGCAGGGAAGCAGCCTGGTCCATGTCTGAAATGAGATGATGAAAAGAGAGCACATAAGAAAATGAAGAAAATGAACATAAGAACAGACATGTGACAAGATCCAAAAAAGATCAGGGATCCAGGATCCCTAGGATCCCAGATCTGGGATTTTTTTGGATCCTGGATCTTGCAGAACCATTTTGTTGTGGGATCCTGGAAAATCATTTTTCGTGGGATTGTGGCAAATTATTTTTCGTGGGATCTTGTGGATCTTGGATCCTATTTTTGTGTCATGGCCCTTCACGGGACACATTTTCAGCTCCCATCCCCTTCCAGCTCATTCAGCCAGACCCCAAAAACGCTCCAACCTGAATTCATAACTGATTGGGTTCTCGTTCCCACCTGTTCCAAAGCTTAAGCATATTTCACTTTTTGTGGTGCTTCAATATAAGAATGCATGTATTTCATGTTTTAGAACTCCCACATTTAGTGATCAGACATGTGCCAAGATACAAAAAAAAATCCGGGATCCAGGATCCATAGGATCCAAGATCTGGGATATTGTTGGATCCTGGATCCTGTAGGATCATTTCCAGGATAATTTCATCCAGTGGATCTTGGATCCTGGGGAGATACAAAATTGTGGGATTCTATGGATCTTGGATCCTGTAAGCAAAAATTGGTGTAGGATCCTTGAATCCTGGAAATCAGTTTGTCGTGGGATCTTGTGGATCCTATTTTTTTGGCCATGACATGTCTGATGGGATATGATAATCATGAGTTGGTGTGGGTCGACAATCAACATGTCATCAGGGCAAACATGAAGTAAATCATGAAGGGATCCTATTGAACCAGATTCTGAAATCAAGAGTCCACATAGGTCAAGTTGTTTGGTTCACAAGTCATTTATGACCAAAAAGGATTATTCAGGATCCTATTGGTCAAAATGGGCCAAATGGAGTGGCAGAAACATCCACAGTCAGTTGGTGGCAGCATATGGTAAGAGGCCGGTCAGTGAGTCCAATTGTCATCTAGGACAAAACATAGCATCACATGTTCATAATGATATAGGAGCAACCAGGAGATGAAACTGGAACCTGGACCACCTTTGACTTAATTTTGTGTTTTTCATCATTTTTTGTTTGTTTAGCTGTGTTCCGGATTCTGTGTAACTGTGTCCCGGAACAATGAACATTTGCACAAGAATCATGCAGATCCAGGATAGCAGTGTCCCAAAATAACATTATTGCTTGGGTGTGAGAGTGGCAAATTTGAGAAGAAAAAACCATGAAAGCGGAAAATTATGTACAAAATGGAACAATATAGATTTGTTTTGAATATGAAAGCAGTTGTTTTGGTTGAAATCATGTATTTTTAGCCAATACTTTTTTGTTGTTGTCAGAATCAATATCAATTCACAACGTGGGATCAGAAAATTCACTCCTAAAATGGGGAGAGTGGAAAATTATTCACATTGGTCATTGGTGTCATTTCCCACCCAAATCAATAGATTTTGGGACACTGCCAGACAGTCTTCAAAATTGTCCATATTATCTTTGGAATCCAGGAGCCAGCTAATACAAAATATCACATATTGATGTTCTCAGTGACTGTCATGCTTTATTACAGCTTGTTTTAATTTTAGTTAACCCCATACACGCCATAGTGATGCACATAAAGAATTAACTTACAATTGAATTGCCTAATTTTAAAAGCATGGTTACTCCCATGACCAGGTCAGAATCAATTACAGGAAATGTTTAAAAAGAACAGCAGAATGCAATCATCCCAATAATGATACTTATTACGAACGAGCGTGAAGTGCTCGCTCGTCTTTCCGTGGTATATGGGAAAAATCTGCAAAAAATCTGGGGAAAAATATGACGGACTGCTCTACACCCACCCCTCCCCCAGTCAACAACTTCTCACTGACAGCTGATGGCCTCCTACACCCCCTCACAGTCAAAAAAAAAATTCATTGATGGCCCCCTCCCCCTGCTCACACGTCACTGGATTTCGTCCCCAAAACCCATGCGTAGATCTGCCCTTGACAATACATTTGGACAAACTAAAACCAAATTAAACATGTTTTGGATGCAGACTTTTGTACTTTTTTACAAACACTTGTCAATTCTTGGACAATTAATTGGGAATAAGACAATATTTGTTTCTGAAAGTGGCAAAGGAGAAATGTTTGGCGGTACATGTTTGGCGGAGCTATTTTTATAATACAGCAATGTAGCCATTGAACCTAATAAACAGTTGACCTTTTGCTGATGACATACATGATGAATAGGTACATTTTAATTGATTGGCTGGTCAAAATGCCAATGTTCATGTAAAAAGCATTCATATTAATGTATTAACTGCGCCATTTTCGTAACCTGTACTTTTGAAAGCAGTTGCAATGCTAAAAAAAGGACTCATAAAAAAATAAAGGGCATAAAAACATTCACATTTCCATTCCATACCAATAGTTTCAAGGAATCACGTCGCAACCGTGTAGCTTACCTGATTTTAGTCTTGTCAAGAGGCGAAATACCCGACAAAAGGCGACGACACACAATAGACTATTAAATCTCGGCAATTGCTGGCGATTGCCTCGACCAGCGTTGCTATGGTAACCATGACGTCAATGTGACGTAAGCTAAACTCGGCAATTTGGGCGGAGCTTCCGGCCGGCCGGCTGGTTGCCGAGCAGCAGTTGCCGGGCGATCGGTTGCCGAGAAGTTGCCGCAAAAATCGCCCGTGTAACCTAAGCTTAAGCTGAAGTGTTTTTCTTTGTCGCAAGGGAAAGACATTCGGCTTCTAGACGTCAATCGAAATTCATACAAATTACGAACCACTGAATTTTGCAATACATAACGGTCCAACTCGTGTCATAAACGTACGCTCAGAGTATAGGGAGCATTGCCCTATAACCCGTACGCGAGCGGAGAGAAGGGATTAGCGATGTGGCGTTTCATTGTTATATAAAAAGTGTTTGGTTTTAATTCCTACTTTTCTGAATATTTCTCGATGGAAATTCAGTAACCTTTTGTGCACCATCAAAATAATTATCAGGTAGGTGGGTAAGGTTAACAAGTAACAACTTTAATTGTGAACACATCAATGGACTTTGTATGCTATTTGTGATGTCAGTTGGGGACACTAGGGAGAGTATCAAGATCTTGACGCCTCCTGAGGTCAATATCTTGAGCCAATGTTGGCAGAGCCTGGCATAGGCGTAATCCAAAGGTCTCTAGAACATACCCTACCTACCTTACCTTACTTTGATCAGGATTTGAAAAAGGCCTGTAGGTCCCGTTCTCATCAAGCTCCTATGTTCCATACTGACTCATTCAGTGTCTGGTATGTAATACTGGAAGTGAGCCCAGTGGGCATCAAGACTAGCCTTGAAAGAGTTTACAGTGGGAGAACAGACAACGTCAGCTGGCAAGCTGTTTCAGTTGTTGACTACCCTAGCTTGACCTGACCTGAACTTGATCTGATTTTTTTATAATTTGTTAACAAAAACTTGGTTGCTGTGGAAACCTTTTAGGCGCAGCAACTAGAAGCTGGACTAGATGTAAAAAATGCAGTCACAATTTAGAATACCTAGGTCACAAAGTATATTTTTTTTGCAAAAATTTGCTTTGAACAGGAATTTAACAGCCCCATGCTAAAATCTATGTTTACATTGGTTTCAAGATCATTATATTTTTAGTTATATTATTTATTTTTGCATAAAATAATACCACTAGATTACTGAGGACAATTATAATTCATGCGTGGTAATAAATATATTTCAAAAATGACTAAATTCATGCGTGGTAATAAATATATTTCAAAAATGACTAGCAGCCTTCTCCCGGTGACAGTTTTAGGTGGCAGTGCTTTATGGCTAGAAGGTAGGTTGTGCTATGAAATATACACAATAAGTGGGAAAATCTTGGCTATACCTTACCTCACCTTACCTTACTTTGATCGGGATTTGAAAAAGGCCCCTGGCCTGTAGGTCCTGTTCTCATCGAGCTCCTATGTTCCATACTGACTCATTCAGTGTCCGGTATGTAATACTGGAAGTGAGCCCAGTGGGCATCGAGACTAGCCTTGAAAGAGTTAACAGTGAGTGAACAGACGTCAGACGATGTCAGCTGGCAAGCTGTTCCAGTCGTTGACTACCCTAATGGCGAAGGCTGACCTCCTGACTCTGCCTGATGCTGAGGACTTATGAAGCTTGTATGGGTGGCCTCATGTGGGTATGGGTGGCAGAGTGTGGTGGCCATTGAGTATTGTCCTGATTAGCGTGGCTGTTAAGGTGATGGTCTGAGAAGCTGCAGGGCCTGGGTTTGAATCCTGGTGCCGCCCGCTCTTCAAACTGCTTCCCTGCCTGGTGAAGACAGGTTTGGGGTGGGCTCCTGCACATTGCATTAACCCTGAGGAGGAGAACACATGCCACTCTAAGTGGGCATGCATGTCCTCTTGGGGTTGAAACTTGAAAGAGGATAAAAAGGTTACAAATTTGGCATTTTTCCGCAGTTTATTGAATGGGTTCAAAGGAATAAAACATGCAGAGGCAAGGCTAGCTGTGATACAATATCTATTGTAGGTAACACACACTGTTTATGCAACTTATTTGATGATTGCTTGGCTTGTGTCACTAGCCTTCATCAGTGGGCACTCCTATTATTTGTCATTGTGTATGAATGAGTGTCACTAAATAAACCACTGCCCTGTTAAGGACTAACTTGCTATAGCTTGCTGGTTTCAAAACCTGTTAAAAGCAGGAATTAGTTCCAGTAGGCAGTAGGTTTATCACAAGTCACAACTCATGCATGCCCGTTTTTTCCTAGGTCCATCACATTTGCTTCGCATTTGCTAGATGTAGTCGTTGCAAGGGAATTTGGAAGACAAAAACTCTGGTCAATTAAAGGAAATAGAAAAAAACCTTTGAACAGTTTTAACTTCTAAATAGTACTTTGTCAGCAGAAATGATGTCTGTGATTTCCTGTGACCTGAATTGCCTTGTCATGGTCCAGTCCAAACTAACAATATGTTGCTGTACAACAGACGTTGATCATCATGTCTGAAACAACTGGTGAGAAACGACCAGAGGGAGACACCAAGACCCCGGCTGGGCCATCGTCTCAGGGCAGCAATGCTGGAGCAGCACCGGCAGCCACACCAGGCAAACCTGTGGTAAGGAAGATCTGACAGACATGCTGCTTCCCTCCACCTTGACCAAGGGTGATTGGCATGTGTTTCAGAGAGACTAGTAGCAAATGCAGTAGGTACTAATAGTATTTTTGGACATAATGAACAGGTCGAATGACTGAGCCAATGTGAATGCCACAATGGATATTGGTTCAAGGAATTGGTGGCTGTTCGTAGAAAGATAGTTCAAATGGACTTAAATGTTTTTTTTTCTTCTGGCATGTAGTAGATTGAAATATAGGTTTGATGATGTCATGTATATGATTGTGTTACCTGACAAGGTACCTATTTCAGCATATTCCGTTCATTGCCCTGTGTGCACTGTGAATGTATTAAAGGGAACTGTTCACCTTGTTTGTTGTTTAATATATACCGTACCACAAGTATCCGTCCTGTCTCCCATCGCTGATTGGCTGATGTGTTGCCCTTATAAGGGACATGGAGCGGGATTTCCTTGACAGATTGCTTGATCGTTGACAGTAAGGGGATTTTGAGTTAAAAAAACACGAATATGACATTTGTTTGGACCATCGATAGATATCTGTGGAGAAAAGGTAAGTTTCTCTTTGTATGTCACGTGACGTCATACAACACCAGTGGGTGGACCTGACCTGACTGGCTCCGCCTGCCGCCTACTACAGTCTCTGACAAAGGGCCGCCCGGGCGGCTGAGCGGATATTAGCGAGTCGTCGTGATCAGAGACTACGTGCCAGAGAGTGTATCAAAAACCCGGATGTAGCGTCAACAAATCAGCCAATCAGCGATGGGAGTACGATGCCCGCTTGTGGTACGGTACATATTAAACGCTGAGAAGGTGAACAGTTTCCTTTAACAATGTGTTCCCATGCAGCCTTGACCTTGTATGCCCCATGTCTGTATCACAGCGGCCCTGACCTTGTGTGCCCCATGTCTGTATCACCGCAGCCAGCCCTGACCTTGTGTGCCCCATGTCTGTATCACAGCCAGCCCTGACCTTGTATGCCCCATGTCTGTATCACAGCCAGCCCTGACCTTGTGTGCCCCATGTCTTTATCACAGCAGCCCTGACCTTGTATGCCCCATGTCTGTATCACAGCAGCCCTGACCTTGTGTGCCCCATGTCTGTATCACAGTCAGCCCTGACCTTGTGTGCCCCATGTCTGTATCACAGCAGCCCTGACCTTGTGTGCCCCATGTCTGTATCACAGTCAGCCCTGACCTTGTATGCCCCATGTCTGTATCACAGTCAGCCCTGACCTTGTATGCCCCATGTCTGTATCACAGCAGCCCTGACCTTGTGTGCCCCATGTCTGTATCACAGCAGCCAGCCCTGACCTTGTGTGCCCCATGTCTGTATCACAGAAGCCAGCCCTGACCTTGTGTGCCCCATGTCTGTATCACAGCAGCCAGCCCTGACCTTGTGTGCCCCATGTCTGTATCACAGAAGCCAGCCCTGACCTTGTGTGCCCCATGTCTGTATCACAGAAGCCAGCCCTGACCTTGTGTGCCCCATGTCTGTATCACAGCAGCCCTGACCTTGTGTGCCCCATGTCTGTATCACAGCAGCCCTGACCTTGTGTGCCCCATGTCTGTATCACAGCAGCCAGCCCTGACCTTGTGTGCCCCATGTCTGTATCACAGCAGCCAGCCCTGACCTTGTGTGCCCCATGTCTGTATCACAGCAGCCAGCCCTGACCTTGTGTGCCCCATGTCTGTATCACAGCAGCCAGCCCTGACCTTGTGTGCCCCATGTCTGTATCACAGCAGCCAGCCCTGACCTTGTATGCCCCATGTCTGTATCACAGCAGCCCTGACCTTGTGTGCCCCATGTCTGTATCACAGAAGTCAGCCCTGACCTTGTATGCCCCATGTCTGTATCACAGCAGCCCTGACCTTGTGTGCCCCATGTCTGTATCACAGCAGCCAGCCCTGACCTTGTATGCCCCATGTCTGTATCACAGCAGCCCTGACCTTGTGTGCCCCATGTCTGTATCACAGCAGCCAGCCCTGACCTTGTATGCCCCATGTCTGTATCACAGCAGCCAGCCCTGACCTTGTGTGCCCCATGTCTGTATCACAGCAGCCCTGACCTTGTGTGTCCCATGTCTGTATCACAGAAACCCAACTACGTGCTGAAGTTCACGCTGGCAGGCCACACCAAGGCCGTCTCGTCGGTCAAGTTCAGTCCAGATGGCAACTGGCTGGCCAGCTCCTGTAAGTTACGGCGCTGTGTCAGTGGCAGTTCCACGGAAATACCAACTACTCTTATTTCTCTGAAAAAAATATGCATACAAATTCATTAACTTTAATTAACTTCAGTGTAAACTGTTAAACTCAACTGAAGCAATTTCAAATTTATATATAGACATCAAGTTATGCCATGTTTGACCCAGATGCATCATGTGTTAGCCACCTGTGGGACGTAGCTAACACCTCATCATGTGTGCTCGTGCTGCAGCGGCCGACAAGCTGATCAAGGTGTGGGGCGCGTATGACGGCAAGTTTGAGAAGACGATCGCCGGCCACAAGCTGGGCGTGTCGGACGTGGCCTGGGCCATCGACAGCCGGCTGCTCGTCTCCGCCTCCGACGACAAGACGCTGAAAATCTGGGAGCTCAGCTCGGTCAGTCGGAGAGCGTCGTCTCTCGGAGGAGGGTCGATCAGGGGAGCGCCGTCTGTCGGAGGAGGAGGAGGGTCGGTCAGGGGAGCGCCGTCTCTCGGAGGAGGGTCGGTCAGGGGAGCGCCGTCTCTCGGAGGAGGGTCGATCAGGGGAGCGCCGTCTCTCGGAGGAGGGTCGGTCAGGGGAGCGCCGTCTCTCGGAGGAGGGTCGGTCAGGGGAGCGCCGTCTCTCGGAGGAGGGTCGGTCAGGGGAGCGCCGTCTCTCGGAGGAGGGTCGGTCAGGGGAGCGCCGTCTCTCGGAGGAGGGTCGGTCAGGGGAGCGCCGTCTCTCGGAGGAGGGTCGGTCAGGGGAGCGCCGTCTCTCGGAGGAGGGTCGGTCAGGGGAGCGCCGTCTCTCGGAGGAGGGTCGGTCAGGGGAGCGCCGTCTCTCGGAGCAGGGTCGGTCGGGGGAGCGCCGTCTCTCGGAGGAGGTTCGGTCAGGGGAGCGCCGTCTCTCGGAGCAGGGTCGGTCAGGGGAGCGCCGTCTCTTCGGAGGAGGGTCGGCTGGGGTCGGTCGGGGGAGCGCCGTCTCTCGGAGGAGGGTCGGTCAGGGGAGCGCCGTCTCTCGGAGCAGGGTCGGTCGGGGGAGCGCCGTCTCTCGGAGGAGGGTCGGTCAGGGGAGCGCCGTCTCTCGGAGCAGGGTCGGTCGGGGGAGCGCCGTCTCTCGGAGGAGGGTCGGTCAGGGGAGCGCCGTCTCGGAGCAGGGTCGGTCAGGGGAGCGCCGTGTCTTCGGAGGAGGGTCGGCTGGGGTCGGTCGGGGGAGCGCCGTCTCTCGGAGGAGGGTCGGTCAGGGGAGCGCCGTCTCTCGAAGCAGGGTCGGTCAGGGGAGCGCCGTCTCTCGGAGGAGGGTCGGCTGGGGTCGGTCAGGGGAGCGGAGGTAGGCAGTAGGCACCAGTCAGCCGTGGAGATGGAGGAGTCGCGCCCGTGGGAAGTCAACGGGGGCCGGTTGGAGCAGCAGAGGTTAGGAATAACAGCCAGATGCAGAGAGGGAGGAGCCGATTATAAATGGGAGCACATAAATTGGTTGAGACGTGAAAGGTTTGCTATCATGTTTGCTGACTAAATTAATGGGAAGGGCACCAGAAGAGCTTATACTGGTGTGTTCATTCATACTGGACACCGGAAGAGCTTACACTGGTGTGTTCATTCATACTGGGCACCGGAAGAGCTTACACTGGTGTGTTCATTCATACTGGGCACCGGAAGAGCTTACACTGTTGTGTTCATTCATACTGGACACCGGAAGAGCTTACACTGGTGTGTTCATTCATACTGGGCACCGGAAGAGCTTACACTGGTGTGTTCATTCATACTGGTTGGATGTTTGCTGACTTCCTTGCTTACCCTCTGTTTCAGGGCAAATGTTTGAAGACCCTGAAAGGTCACAGCAACTACGTGTTCTGCTGCAATTTCAACCCGCAGTCCAACCTCATTGTCTCCGGTTCGGTACGTGCCGGTCAATGGGTCAGGCTTTTGGAATGCCTGACATTCTCTATTTATCTTTGCTTTTGGCATACACTACATAATCTAAGGTGGCGAAAACTCTGTATGAGGTTAATCATGATGATGAGAGTTAATTAAATAACTGGTAACCTCATACTAAGTAAGTAAATATATACAATTAAGGCCGAAATCGTATTCTTGAATATTTCGCTATTGAAGCTTCGTCAGCAATGACGAAGTCATCGCTGACGGAGGAATTTCAATCTTGCTGTTCCAATGAAGTTGCAATGACAGAGGAATTCAAATGAAGCTTCGTCATTGCTGAGAATTTCGGCCTTAATTTTATTTATTTACTTAGTATGAGGTTACCACTTTTTCATTAATTCTCATCATACACTACATACCTTTCACTACACTACTGCCCAGGAGCGTGGGAACTACTTTGAAGTGGGGGGGGGGGGGGAGGAGAGGGGTGAACTTTTTGGCAATACTACGACAAAAATTAAGACTGAAGAGAAGCAATGTGTGCCGCTTTTTCCATAACCAATGCTGCTTATTGCCAATAGTATGTCATGTATTTAAGGAAATGGGTATCAATGTCATGTAAGGAAATGGGTCGCCTAACAAGCAAAACAAAAACTAGAGATAGCTGGTAAACATGAAGAAGGAGCGACACTGGCACCTACTAAGGTCACACAAAGTCGGAGAAGCGGAACTAGAGCTCTCACTGTGCCTGAATCCAGAACCGGCGGGCTTGACTGACTCCCGAACCTGAGGTAGCTGGTTAGGTGATGTGCCGGTATCGCACCAATGACCAAGTTGACCATGACACAATCATGCATTTATCATACATTTGGTAAGAGTAGGTACCATACTTGGCTTCAACCCAGTTATGCTATGCCGTGTTTTACGGTGTTATGGTCAATGTTTCGGGTACAGTTTTATGAATGTATCGTTATACGGTCGTACTCAAGCAAATGCTTGCAAACCAATGCATTTAGAACACAATTTTTTTCAGAGAAAAGGGCTTATCTACTTATACTTATAGGTCATAAAAGGTGAAATGTCAGCTATATGAGTGACCTTGATAAAACCGTCTATATCTCGATAACTAAAGCTAGTGACGCACGGACAAAGCGTTCGAAAGAGCATTGAATTTGCTGTCGCTAAGGTTCTATCAGAATTGACCTAATGTCAATAGTTAGGTCAGCAGAAGCCATTGAATTTGAATAATTCTCAAAATTGCCGAAATGTTTTAAAGGAATAACTTGACAGAAGCACGATAGAGTAAAACAGATTTCAACATTGTGTTTGTCTCGTCGAGACGCATCGACGAATGATATATTGGTTGACCTAGTTAGGTGATATCCACAAATTAGCCTGCCCTGAGGTTAGGTCAATGTCAGGTCAAAGTCAAACCTTGCATCAATTGATTCGTCCCGACAAGCCGAATACAATGGTGAAAACCCCATTACACTACCTTGATTTGGTCTGTTATGTACTCCACAGTTTGACGAGTGTCTGCTGTGTGCATCTGACCGTCTGTTATGTGCTCCACAGTTTGACGAGTGTCTGCTGTGTGCATCTGACCGTCTGTTATGTGCTCCACAGTTTGACGAGTATCTGCTGTGTGCATCTGACCGTCTGTTTTGTACATCTGACCGTCTGTTATGTGCATCTGACCGTCTGTTATGTACTCCTCAGTTTGACGAGTGTCTGCTGTGTGCATCTGACCGTCTGTTATGTGCTCCACAGTTTGACGAGTATCTGCTGTGTGCATCTGGCCGTCTGTTTTGTACATCTGACCGTCTGTTATGTACATCTGACCGTCTGTTATGTGCTCCACAGTTTGACGAGTGTCTGATGTGTGCATCTGACCGTCTGTTATGTGCTCCACAGTTTGACGAGTATCTGCTGTGTGCATCTGACCGTCTGTTTTGTACATCTGACCGTCTGTTATGTACATCTGACCGTCTGTTATGTGCTCCACAGTTTGACGAGTGTCTGATGTGTGCATCTGACCGTCTGTTTTGTACATCTGACCGTCTGTTATGTACATCTGACCGTCTGTTATGTACTCCACAGTTTGACGAGTGTCTGCTGTGTGCATCTGACCGCCTGTTATGTGCTCCACAGTTTGACGAGTGTCTGTTATGTACATCTGACCGTCTGTTATGTACATCTGACCGTCTGTTATGTACATCTGACCGTCTGTTATGTACTCCACAGTTTGACGAGTGTCTGCTGTGTGCATCTGACCGTCTGTTATGTGCTCCACAGTTTGACGAGTGTCTGCTGTGTGCATCTGACCGTCTGTTATGTACATCTGACCGTCTGTTATGTACATCTGACCGTCTGTTATGTACATCTGACCGTCTGTTATGTGCTCCACAGTTTGACGAGTGTCTGAT